>CP092869.1:43099549-43196205 GCA_030710605.1 Cordylochernes scorpioides | reverse complement strand
AATTTCTCTTTTATATAGTGCCAATGACGTGGCACTTACTTCGATTAAAACAACCTGAAAGCCATATATTTCGCGCCTGCTTATGAGCTGAATCATTGCTTTAGGGTTACAGTTTGAATTATCTGTCAATTACTATACACACATCTGGAAAAAATTACTGTTCTTGGAACTCATAGACCACATCTCTTAATACAGTGTTGGGCAGTAATCCATTCAAAGTAATACATTACCTTGTAATTACGATTACTTTGCAATGCATTACTTTGCAAAAAAATTAATTGCATTAGAATGTAAACATAATTATTCGTAATCTATATTAATAAAATGGAAATTTCATAAGTGTTGTTCACTAAAAACTTTCGTTACAATGCATCAATTTCGACCAAATTTTCAACATTTATGTAAAACGAGATGGAGCAGGTTTTGCTTAACATTAAAATATTTTTCCTAACTTTAACATGCGTAACTTCGCTGTTATCGATTAAATACAAAAAAATCAACAGAGTTAATTTTATTTATATATAAATACAAAAAAAAAATAAAATTCAGCAATTCATTCAACTCAATCTAAAAAAATATTCAAAACAAGCAATTTTAAGATAACACCATATGTAAAACAGTCGGCCAAGAAACAACAACGATATTACATCTTTCTCACATATTCACACACAATCTTGATTAATAATTAAAACTAATCTTTAACATTGTTTATTATACTTCATAATATATAATATTCGTTAGGCAAACTTTCACTCGGATAAAACCCGGGCGAAGCCGGGTACACATCCGTTCTATATATAATTTTAGCAATTTTGATTAAAATTACTTGTAATTGTAATTATAAATTTAATCATGATTATTTGAAATTGTGATTATAGAAAATGTAATCATTATTGCATTTTGCCCAACTATGTATTAATGTTTAGAAAGAAGACAGCACCGTTTTAAAAACCATGAATTACTTTATTTTAAGGATAAAAATGCAATTTCTAGAAAGATTTGAGCGTAGGAAATATAATTTTTCAAGAATGTCATCATGCAAACTAGAACGTATCTTATTGCATAGGTATCCAGAGGAGGTGAATACTTTTTCCAATTCCACAGACGTTGGAGGAATTGTCAGCAAGTATTGATACACACTCTCTAAATGGGGTCCTCGTTTGCCTGACTGAGAAGCAATATTAAGTTCGTGGTTAATCATAGTTAAGTAGGATGCGGAGTCTGGTGTAGGTATTGCAATTGAAGTTGAAGAGGCAGCCTCAATAGCTTCTTGCAATCGGCGCTCAATTGTAAGATGGTCATTCTATTGTGATGGCTCATGGCGTTCTTGTAAACTCCGAGGAAGTTGCGAATTATCAGCCTGAATTTTTTCTTACTTCGGCCATTTGTTCCTGTAACGGTTTAAAACGCAAAAGAAATTTCACGCTAAAATTTTTGACCATCTTCTTTTTTTCTAACTGTGCTTGCGGATTGTGCATATATTGGAGGACTAAAGATGTTTTATTGCATCGCACTTCTAAAATTCTCTTTTGAAAAGATTTTTGCAGATCTTTGCTGAGAGAATGAGATTGTGCTTGCAGCTCCTCTAGAAGAAACTTTACTGTTGCTTCTGCAGTCAAAAGCGTAGCGTCGCGTCTACAGATAGCCGCCACAGCTGCCCGAAATGGTTTCAGTGCGGAAATTACTAAAAGAAAAAGACCGAAATGCAGCTGTATAAACAAAACGTCAAAAGTGTGCTATCTCATCATCTGTTTGATTACCAAAATGCTAGATAAGAAAAATATATTTTTGCGCTGGTTTTCATGCATTAACCAGTAATCCCGGGATTTTTCGAGCAGAATCCCGGGATTTCGGGATCAATATTTGTCTCCGGGATCCCGGGATTGGAGGCCCTAGTCACTGCTCATATTCAACACCCGCAGCCAATACTTCAGGGTTAATTTTAAAGCTGTTACACTCAATGAGATACGACCGGTTTCAAATCTGATTATATAGCCTGGAATGTATCTGGGCAGATTCAGGAACCTACGGATAAATATGTCTTGTATACTGTCCAGTAAGTCTTTATGCTCTGTTGCCCACAATGGAGCGGCATACATCAGAAAGCTCTCACTATTGTATCAAAGAGTTTGATTGATAAATTTATTGACTTTGCTTTTGATTAATTAATATTGGGTGTGCGACGTTAATTGCTGTAAGTGCTTTTCCTTTAAAGTAATTTGCCGGGTGAGTAGTTGTTATTGTTGGTGTCAGAGGGAATCCCAAGTATGTATATGTCATAATTTGTATATACCAAGATGTAACCCCACCACAATATATGCAATGTATGATCCAAAAGGTTTTAATAAAGGTTAGGCCTAGAGAACTGGAGAGAGAAAAACCATTACCAGAATTTCATTATCAAGGAAGTAAGGGTTATTACCCAGGAACCATTAAACTAGGTTCAAAGACCCTTAATCGCCTGGTCCTATTTTCAATCCCATTCTGTGTCCCTCTCGTTATTTCCCCTGTGAGAAAACCTACCATTTCAGCCAAACGACTGCGCCATCAATCACCACAAGTCAACCCCTCAACTAAGTCAACAGTGTCTTACAACAATCAACAAACAAAAAAGGGTCCCAATCCAAACAATCAACCAATCCGAAACGTTAATATTACAGTGAGTCGACAGGATTCTCACAGAGAGTCGACAGGATGTTTAATGGAAAAAGAGCAAGACCAAGATGCGAAAAATGAGGGCAACGTGACAAGGGAGGAAGGCCCCGGAGTAGGCGAATCACGCCCCCTCGCGGAGATTTTACTGCAGTTGGCCACCGTCCTCACGCAAGTAAGGTCGACCCAGCGAACGGAGACAGACCGGCCCCCCTCCGATGAAACATACGCCACCCGCCGATTCTTCCAGGCCTACGACCGGGAGATGGACGGAACCACCCCCGACAGGTTGCCTGGCTACCTGACGCGCCACCCCGAGGAGCCACCACCCACCATGCCGGACCCATACGCCAACACCCAAAGAAAAACAAGTGGGTGGACTGCACCATACAAACCAGCTCAACACGCGAGCGCGCGGGCAGTGCAAATAGCACCACATCCACCACACGCTCAACACCCCACACCAGGACAAGACGCCCCAGCCTTTCGCCAACCAGGTAGGAAGGCACCACCCCCCTTTCGTCAGCCAGCTGACGATCAAACTACCCATCACGCATGAACTTTCACCCCCTTTTCTAATTGACACAGGCGCAAGTTTGAACATAGTGCCCTATAACCTATATAAAAAGATAAAAATTAACCTCCCTCAACTAAAACTTAAAAAACAATCCATAGACCTACAGGCCATAAACGGTCTGGTACCGACCATAGGTCAAATAACCCTCCCCTTGACAATAAGTAAATTAACCAAAAAAGAGAATTTCCATGTGGTGGAAGCACCTCTACCATTTGGAATTCTCGGTATAAATACCCTCCGAAATTTTAAAATAACCATAGACTTTAACCAAGGCACTATGTTCCAGCTTACCGCCCAATTACCCAAAACTACCTACCACTTTGCTCACCTAACCAATGAATGCGCCTATTAGGGATGCCAAGCGGAGTCACAAAGGGCACACAACACACACAAGCGGTGAGGCCTGAATCCACCCTCCACCAGACGGCACCCGTCTCCGGCTGCTGAAGCTGTGGGAGGAGGCCTCCAACATCCTGGGCCTCAACCACCGGGTGCTCCCCACGGCTCAGCTGCTGGACCTCCCCATCATCGGCGGCTGCCGGTTCCTCCGCCCTCCCGACCTCCTGGCCCCCGCCCGCTGGCGCGGAGCCCGAGTCCGAGACCTCATCGTGGAGGAACATCTCATCGCCCGCCCAACGCGCTCGGCCCTGGCTGACGCCGCGACCCTGGGCGCCTTCTGTCGGAGGCTGACCTCCAAGAACGCCGTGGGCTTCGGGGCGGAGTCCACGCCTTCTTCCAGTTCCCTAGCTGCGGCCGTGGTGCTGCGAGGGACGGCTACGCCGTTCCTCAACGGCCTCACGACCCGCTCGGCCCGACGGGCCCTGAATCGCCCGTGCCTCGCCGCCACGCCCATCTCCAGATTCCTGGCGAGATGGACGCCCACCATCAATCCACCATCCAAGATCGACTGGGCCTCACTGCGGCGCTGCGCCTACTCGGGCCACGAAGCCGACGCGGCCCTCAAGTTGGCCCTCCACGCCTTGCCCCATCCGGCCCATCCTGCCTCGGTCGGCCCCTCCTGTCCTGCCTGCGGGTCCATCGACCGCTCCCTCAGCCACCGTTACTGGTGCTGTCCCTCCATCAGGCCTCTCATCAGAGAGGCCTTCAACATCATAGGGCGGCCCCCTGACCTGCAGGCTTGGATCTTCGGCGGGTCCGGCCTTGAGGACGACGCCCTCTCCATCCTGGCGTCGGCAAAGTTGCGAATTTATCGCTACTTTGTCCAGGTTGTACTCGTAGAAGCGGTGGAGGACCTACTCATCGCCTGGTCCAGGACCCTCCAGCGCCGAGGTCTCCTTCCTTTATCCCCCTTGTAAATTTGTATCATATTGTTACATCATGATTAATGGCGTATTTATTATATTATTTTTAATATATTTGAAATTTAAATTATATATTTATTTATTTTTATATTCTATGATATTTATTTAAAACAGATTATTTTTAGATTATCATCATTTGTATTTAGGTACACTGTGACTTCACTGCTCTCTTTGATGTGAGAAAATAAATAAATCATTCTGGTGGCTACATAAAGTAGACTTATCTCATTATTCCCTTTTATAAATTTGTAGGATGGTTGAAACACGCTCTGGTAAGATGCAAGACCCAGCACAGGAGAGAATCAAGGCTGAAGAGTCTGCCAAGCCGCAACCTGGTGCAACAATTGGTAGAGATGCTAGTTCCGACCCAGTTGTCCTGAATCCCAACATCGACATCCCCAAGTATGATGGAACAGAAGACCCTCGCCCATGGATTGAATCTCTTGAAGAAATTGGCTTCCTGTACCATTGGGCAGACTACATTATCTCCCGTTATGCTGCCATGAATATGATTGGTAGCGCCAAAACCTGGCTGAACCTACACAAAGTAAGTTTCACCAGCTGGGAAAATTTCAAGAGCCGCCTAATTGAGGATTTTGCCTCAGACGCCAACAAAGAAGAAATGAGGATGAGATTAAACAGGATACAACAGTGGAATGAACCTGCAATCAGGTTCGCAGAGGATATCCTTGTACTGTGCAACAAGGTCGACCCCCAAATGGAAGAAGAGACTAAAATAAACTGGGTTATTGGAGGGTTAAAGAAAGAATACTCTTTTGCCCTTCACCTAAACCCTCCTAAAAATACCAATGAACTTCTAGAAATTTGTAAAAAGCTGGATTTGTTCGAAAAGAATTACCAAGAACGTGCAGAAAAATCAAAAGCTCTTTATAATGGACCACGCTCTCCTCGTCCCCATCATCAAGAGCAATGGAAGAATGCTACGTCGTTCAGAAGACCATATCAGAACACCTCCAAGCCCCAGGCCCCCGCTCCGAGGTACTACCAGAACACCTCCAAGCCCCAGGCCCCCACTCCGAGGTATTACCAGAACAAGCCTCTGCCCCAGGTATCTGCCCCTAGACGATCTTACACTCCCAATCCTGAGCCAAAACCGGTCTACCCAAGTAAAACATACAATAAGAATCCAAATTCAAATAGGAATAGGACAGAAGACGGGAGACCAATATGTTTCAAGTGTAACAAGCCAGGACACGTAGCGCGGTATTGCAGAGTCAGGTTTGTAAGAATTGTGGAAGAGGACCCCATAGTTACACAAGACAAGGTCGAAGAAGAAATCCGAATGGATAATGGAACTCAGAAGTCGAGACCTCTGCTCTACTCTGACGTAAGTAATAGCCCGTACTCGAGTATCCCTACAAGGAATAGATATGCTGCATTAGAAGATTTAAACTAAACATCGCGCCTGAGTCCGTCAATCAAAGCAAGTCGACCATAAATGGAATTAAAAAGTTAGACCCCAAATATAAAATGAACATTAACGTGGATAGAATCGGTATCTGCAAAGCTTTGATTGATACAGGCGCCGATCTTTCAGTGGTCGACCTTAGTACAGCTCTTAACACAGGTCTTGAAATAATAAATCCTGATAAAATGTGCTCCGGACCCGATGGCAAAGAATTAGATATCGTAGGAAATATTATTTTAAATATAAAATTTGATGACAAAACAATTACACATCAATTTGTGATAATGAGAACACATTTGCGAATATTTATACTTGGACGTGATTTTCTTAAGAAAATGAACGCAAAAATTGATTGTCAGCGTGAAATAATCAAATATGACTTGACAGAAAATCGTGACGTAATCAAATATCAACAGAAGAAAATAAAAAGTGCAAAGGATGCCATTATACCAGAACTTTCTATTAAATTGATTAATGCATTTGTAGAAGCAGAGGATGGCGAATACATCATCGAGGAGAACCATAAAATGTTTCAAACAAATGGACTTCGACTAGCGAGAAGCTTAATAAATGTTGTGAATAAGGAAACATATATCTGGATAACAAACCCTTACCCTCGACCATTAAAAATATTAAAAAACCAAACATTGTGCTTTGGAAGCCAGCCAGCCGAAGTGAATCTTATGGAAGAAAGTGAACAAAAAGAGCATGAAGAACCCCAATTTCAGATAAACGAAAATTTAGCATATACGGAAAAGGAGCAATTGAAACAAGTTTTGGAAAGGTACGAGGATTTGTTTTCGTCGGGATTAGGAAGATCCAACTTAGCGAAACATCGGATCGATACAGAAGGCGCGAAACCGATCAAACACAAGCCGTATAGGGTGAGCGCGAAAGAGCGAGAAATCATAAAAGAACAAATTGATGAAATGCTCAGAGACGGCATAATTAGACCATCCTCGAGTCCATGGTCCTTCCCTGTAATCTTGGTCAAGAAGCGAGATGGTAAGTACAGATTTTGCGTTGACTACAGAAAATTGAATGATGTAACAGTGAAGGATGTTTACCCAATTCCCAGAATTGATGAAGTATTGGATACACTTCAAGGATCCAAATACTTTTCAGCAATTGACCTTAAATCAGGATATTGGCAAGTAGAGGTTGAGGAGAAAGATAAAGAAAAGACAGCCTTCACTACAGCACATGGCCTATATGAGTTCAACGTAATGCCCTTTGGTCTATGCAATGCCCCTGCTACATTTGAGAGGAACATGGAAAATATGCTTGGTAATCTTAGATGGCAAATTTGCTTATGTTATCTAGATGACGTAATCATTTATAGCTCGGATTTTTCAACACATCTCAAAAGAATAGAAGCTGTTTTAAAATGTTTTCGCGAGGCTAATTTAAAATTGAACAACAAAAAATGCCAATTTGCTTTCGAAGAACTGGAGATTCTTGGCCATATAACTAATCAACATGGTATAAAACCAGCGGAGCATAATATCAAGGCTATTAGAGATTTTCCTCGGCCCAAAAAGATAAAAGAAGTTCAATCATTTTTAGGAATGTGCTCATATTATAGAAAATTTATCAAAGGTTTTTCAAAAATTGCCGATCCATTAACCAGTCTTATAAAAAAGAATGTACCTTTTACCTGGACAGAAAATCAAGAAAAAGCATTTCAAACCCTTAAAGTAGCATTGATAAATCCTCCAATCTTAGGGCACTTTGACCCGAATGCAATTACTTACATTCATACTGACGCATCTAACATCGGCTTGGGTGCAACATTAGTCCAAAAGTTCGGCGATAAAGAAAAAGTTATCTCATATTTAAGTCGAACACTGAGCAAACCTGAGCAAAATTATTCGACTACCGAAAAAGAATGTCTAGCTGTTGTGTGGTCAATGTCCAAGTTACGACCCTACCTATATGGAAGGCACTTCAAAATCGTAACTGATCATCACGCACTATGCTGGCTTAAGAATCTGAAAGATCCGACCGGCCGATTAGCACGATGGGCACTGAAGATTCAGGAATATAATTTTGAAATCATACATAAATCGGGTAAAAAACATCTGGACGCTGATGGTCTATCTAGAGGACCCTTACCTGAAAACGAATGGGACGAAGATTATGAAAGACTATTTCTGAATCAAATAATAGACGAAAAGGATGATTTTATTGAGAATATTAAGGAGAACCTTAGTGGAAACAAGCGTTCAATTACACAGAACTTCAAAGAAGAAAATGGGTGTCTCTACAAGAAAAATCCAAATCCTGAAGGTAGGGCATGGTTGCTGGTAGTGCCAAAGAAGAGAAGGAAGGAAGTCATGAGTGAATACCACAACCATATGCTGAATGGCCATCTGGGCGTCGCCAGAACCACTTACCGATTGAAGAATAAATACTATTGGCCTTCCATGTTGAAAGATGTTTCAGAATTTGTAAAGACGTGCCATCTTTGCCAAAGTCGGAAAGGTTCAAATCACTTGCCTTCTGGACTTCTACAACCTATTCCCCCAGCTAACTACCCTTTTGAAAGAATCGGAATTGACTTTGTTGGCCCCTTGCCATCAACGAAAAGAAGAAGGAAGTGGATAATTGTGTTGACTGATTATTATACCAAGTATGCTGAAACAAAGGCAGTATCAGAAGCAACCGTAAAAGAAGTCTCTACATTTTTAATCGAACATATTATTTTACGTCACGGGGCCCCAAGATTTCTTATTAGCGATAGAGGTTCACAATTCACTAGCAATTTGATGAAGGAGGTAATGAAAATGTGCAAAGTGAAACACTGCTTCACAACGAGCTACCACCCCCAGACTAACGGACTAACGGAACGGCTAAATAGAACTTTAATCAATATGATCAGCATGTATGTGAACACAGACCAAAAGAACTGGGATGAAATCCTCCCTTTTATCACCCACGCGTATAATACCACGATTCAAGAAACCACAGGCTACTCTCCATTTTTCCTGTTGTTTGGAAGGGAACCCATGTCCCTCTTAGACGACGAGAATATCCCAACGGACAGTAACATGGACGATTACGACGAATATATAGAAAACTACTTAGATAAAATAGCAAGAACGAGACAGGTAGTCATTAACAACACAGAGAAGACTCAGGAAAGAATGAAAAGAAACTATGACAAAAAACACAATGAGAAAATCTATGAACCAGGACATTTAGTGGCAGTTTGGACACCAGTCAGGAAAATCGGAAAATGCGAAAAACTATTGAGAAAATATTTTGGCCCATATCGAATATTAAAGAAGCTGTCTAACGTAAATTACTTAATTGAGCCGAAAGATAATCCTGGCCAAGACCCATTGATTGTCCATGTCTCAAGACTCAAACCCTATTTTGAGAGAATTGATGAGGTAACTCACGAGGACGTGACGACCTCTGGAGAGGGGGAAGTGTTACATCATGATTAATGGCGTATTTATTATATTATTTTTAATATATTTGAAATTTAAATTATATATTTATTTATTTTTATATTCTATGATATTTATTTAAAACAGATTATTTTTAGATTATCATCATTTGTATTTAGGTACACTGTGACTTCACTGCTCTCTTTGATGTGAGAAAATAAATAAATCATTCTGGTGGCTACATAAAGTAGACTTATCTCATTATTCCCTTTTATAAATTTGTAGGATGGTTGAAACACGCTCTGGTAAGATGCAAGACCCAGCACAGGAGAGAATCAAGGCTGAAGAGTCTGCCAAGCCGCAACCTGGTGCAACAATATATGTATATATTTAATTCTTCATCTAATATATTTTTTTTCTTCTCTTTCTCTCTCTCGTTGCTAAAATGATGTAAAATTGTCTAGAAGACAATAAATATTTTTTAATTGTAAAAAAAAAAAAAATTGTCACACAAGCCTTCTGCACATGGCACCCAATGCGCGCATCCATTGGTCAAAACCCAATTGCCAACATGCCAATCTAGTCACGCGCACACCCAACACAATTTTTTTCACTAAGGCCAATTGTCCTTATTATATGCCCTCAATGTACAAGGCCACCATGGCCCAAACTCATCACAAAAATGCACAAAACATGTCCATCCAACAGGACAACTCTCACACAAAGCACATACGTGGCCACACGTCATCACACAACAGTCACACGCGCAAACATCGCAACAAGCGCGACACTCGCACCAAAAGGCGACAGAAACACCACTCAAACACATGCACAACCACTGCCAGTACAACCACACCATTTACACGAAACATCGAAACAATTCACGCCATCCAACAACCACACAATCGCAAAACATTGCGATATTTCTTAAGCGCTGTGAATGCTTATAAAAAGTTCATTCCGGACTACGCCCGCTTGCGGACGCCACTTAACAACCTTCTCAAAAAGGATGTCACGTGGGTCTGGTATGACAAATGCCAGAAAGCGTTCACTAGCCTGAAAGAAAGCCTCACAACACACCCTACTTTACACCTTTACCAGGAAGGTCTGCCATGTCAGGTGTCCTGTCACGCCTCAACACTCGGCATCGCAGGCGCCCTCAAACAGGTCCACCCTGATGGGAAGACCTACCCAGTCCAATATTTCAGCCGCTCCCTGCGTTCACACGAACGGAACTACTCCAGCTCTGAATTAGAATGACTAGCAATCGTTGAGAGTGTGGATAAATTCCGCGTCTGTTTGATGGACAGAAAATTTACCATATTTTCTCACCATCACGCATTGCAGTGGCTGAAAACGATCAAAAACCCGTCAGGCAGATTATTTCGATGGAGATTACGACTATCGAGATACGAATATGAGGTTCGTTACATAAAGGGAGTACAACAATATGAAACGGACATCATAACTCGTAACCCGTTCTGTGGCTTCTTAGACGCCCCCCTCATTAAGAACCATCAGCCGTTCCATCTGGAAATCCTAAACTGACCATTGATCATAATGGACTTCATGCCATTTCCCGCAAAGGTGTAACCAAAATCATATAATTCCAAAAACACTCACCAACGAACTACTTCAATCAGTACACACACAATACAACCATCCAAACATCTCAAAGATGACGAGACTCATCTCTGCTCAATATTATTGGCAGAACATGTCACAAGACATTGCACAAAAGGTAAAAATCTGTCCAACCTGCCAATTGACAAAACGTATCGATGGATCCAACCAACCTCCCCAAAGAGACATCGATACAGTCCACATAAACAAACTAAACCCGCACACAAAAAATACCCAATACACAACACCAACAATAACAAAAATACACCACCTACGACAGAGGAACGATTACACGCTTCCACTTAAAACCCCTACACCCGACATTTTTTCAACAGAACCATTGACAATCAAACCGACGAACAGCGAACCTTTCATTCATTTAGATCCCACTATGGTCACCCAAACCCGATTTACACCGCTCACCCATAATAACAAAAGACGCGACATCGCCCATCCACAAATACATCCAATTCCAAGTCCGCCACAACCAACCGAATTACAACACGAGACCCAAAGCCTACAACTCAAGGAGAAGACATGAGAGAAAATGTGCAGGTTCCCCATATTTAACTTAATATTTTTATCTGTCTTCTGATTATGCCCTATAAACTCGCTCCATTTATAATAATAACCTACCTTGGACTATATACCCAACTGCCCCAAAGACTGTACCAATTACAGGAAGCCATCTTCCATATAGGAAGTGCCGTCTATACATTTGTCGCACTTATATTGGATATCCTAAAAGCCATCTTCCATATAGGCAGTGAAATTTTTGCATTTCTGACCCTTATATTGGAAACAATAGGAGAGAACTTTCAGCAAACTTTCAGGGGGCCCCAATCAACCTAATTAAAGAGCGTACAGCGGGCGTTGAGACCATCCGGATCAATTACAGAAGGGGAAGGAGGACAGATTTAGGATGTCCCAGCCGGGACCAATTCCCCGCCAGCTCCCGGTTTCCGGTACTAAAAATAAGAGACGACTCCAGTTCGATTTAGGTCACCGTGTCCTCTTATCCCGCGATACACAAAGGCGTCCGCCATTTTTAACTTTCACCAAATACCATCCGCTCCATGTGGGATCCATTTCAAAACGAGCTCACATCCCGATTCTTACAAAAACACATTTAATTATATTAGTATCATCATATTAACATTATATTAATAAACAAATTTAATTCTCAAAACGCATTCACAACGAGCTTACATATCGATTCTTACAAAAACACATTTAATGATATTAATATCATCATATTAATATTATATTAATAAACAAATTTAATTCTCAAAACGCATTCCAAATGAATTGCCAACCAAATTCGATTCTTTTATTAACATTTCCAAACAATATTACATGTCACCCACATAAAACAAGCATACAACCCTCACGACCAATACGCAACATTCAGATCTCAAGGTCAAATACGAACAAAAACACGCACATTACCACTTGAGGGATAGGATAAGAAAAAACTAGGTAGCAAAGCTTTCGAGCTTACGTTTCTCCCGAAAGGAAGAAACAACCACTTTAGAAGGGTCGAGGACTCTCCTCGAACCCTGTATTCAAAGATCCGATTCCGGTCACGACCTCCCGATAACGAAGTGGATATCGGGCGAGCATATCTTAAGTGCCCTAGGGAACTGCGTAAAAATCCCTAGAACGCATTAAGGCTCGGGACAAATTAACATAATACACTCGGCCTTGAGATCTTGAAAGACAATACAACCCCAAAACACATTACAACAAATACAAATACAAACTTAAGGTTAACGAGATTCCCGTGTCTCCTGTACACACAATGTAAACGCACTTTGGGAAGAATAATGTTTTCACCCACGAGTCGCACAGGGACAAAAAAATCTACGAGGCAATAAAAAGGGCAGGATGCGCCGCGTGACCTAGATACATTGGCATGTAACTTTTATCACTAAGAGAGTTTGCGAATCTCTCTCTCTACATTTTTCTTATCCCATTCATTTACATTTTTTAAATCTTTGAAATCAAAATGCTTAATCAAATATTTACCATTTATATAACAACTTCTTTTTTTTTAATTTTGTTTACAAACCAATTACTTTTTCAACCACTAAACAAATTTTTCTCAACGAAAACTCACTGATTTTCTTTTAATTTTATATATTTTTATTTTTATTTTATTTTTGATTTCTCAAAAGCCCTAACAGAAAAATTCCCTCGATTTTGTTTTCCCCATCTCGAGCTGAATTATGTAGGCATTCTTTTTTTTACTCACTCAACAATGCACCAAAGCGCATTCACTTTGATTTCTTATAATTAAAATTTATTTTTTGATTTCTCAAAAGTCCTAACAGAAAAATTCCCTCGATTTTGTTTCCCCATCTCGAGCTGAATATTATGTAGGCATTCTTTTCTTTTTTTTTCACTCAACAATGCACCAAAGCGCATTCACTTTGATTTCTTATAATTAAATTTTATTTTTGAGTTCTCTTCCTTGTACTCAACAAATATTTCACCAACACCATTCTCTTTTATCTTTTATGTCACATACAATACTTGTATATAGCCTTCCAGTACCCATAATTAATTTTCCCCCCACAAAATTACTTTTCCCTTGCTGAATTCATTTCAGGCTACCCCTTTTTGAATTCTTCACATGTAGGGGGCGCATCTGTCATAATTTGTATATACCAAGATGTAACCCCACCACAATATATGCAATGCATGATCCAAAAGATTTTAATAAAGGTTAGGCCTAGCGAACTGGAGAGAGAACAACCATTACCAGAATTTCATTATCCAGGAAGTAAGGGTTATTACCCAGGAACCATAAAACTAGGTTCAAAGACCTTCTTCTTCCTGGAGGATGGTAATCATAAAAAAGACAATGGAGGCACCAATATCCAATCAGAGTCCAGCATGAATAGCTAACATCCAACCAAAAGTCGCCACGTAGACGATTTCAACCAATGAGAGCAAGAGAGTTAACGAGGTAAATCTCGGACTCAAGTTAAGTCAGTTGGGAGCTCGCCACCACAAGGAGCAAGACGAGCTTAAGCCCTTCTCACCAAAGGTAACCTCTATGTTCAGCATGTGAAAGTCAAGTATTCCATTAGTCAAAAAACCTTCTCTCCCTTAATCGCCTGGCCCTATTTTCAATCCCATTCTGTGTCCCTCTCGTTATTTCCCCTGTGAGAAAACCTACCATTTCAGCCAAACGACTGCGCCATCAATCACCACAAGTCAACCCTCAAGTAAGTCAACAGGGTCTTACAACAATCAACAAACAAAAAAGGGTTCCAATCCAAACAATCAACCAATCCGAAACGTTAATATTACATATATCTTGAAGTTATTGTTATGGGTTTATCATTCCAGAACCATCTATCCTTATTTGAGGGTTTACCTCCATTACGGAACACCATAATCTTTGACTTGGACTCATTTAGTGTCATTAAGTTCTCATCGAGATATTCTTTCAGTATTTTGATCTTCTTTTGGAGGTTCATCCTGGACTCACCTATAATTGCTATGTCGTCGGCGTACAGCAATAAATGGATATCTCCAAATTCTGGCAAATTTACACTCGTCAGGTCTGAATTATTATAAATTTCGATTAAGTCCGTGATAAATAATATAAAGAGCAGTGGGGAGTTTATCTTAATACTTTCCGTAAATGATCCCTTCCATCTGATAGCTATAGTTGCTTGTTCGTAGTAACTTCTGATCGTACTTATGAATTGGTAACTTATGCCTAGGTTGTAAAGTTTTTTCCAAAGTATTGAGTGAGGTACAGTATCAAATGCCTTCCTTAGATCGACAAAAAAGACATATAGTTTCCCCCTCTTTTTTCTTAATGATAGTTGGATTAAAGTAGTTAGTGTAAATATGTGGTCAATACATGATCTTCCTTTTCTAAATCCCGCTTGGTTTTCCGGTATAACCCTTCTTCCCTCGACCCATTCCTCCAGTCTTGATCTTAGGATTGAAGTGAAAAGCTTTGATACATTGCTAATCAGTGCAATACCTCGGTAGTTGGAGGGGCTCTTATAACCATTTTTAAAGATTGGATGTATAGTGGAATTAGTCCAAATTGCTGGGTATTTTCCAGTCGTCATAACACTATTGTAGAGTTGTTTCAACAGCAGTATGTACGAATCAGGGAGTATTTTTAATACTTCATTGGGGATGCCATCGGGCCCGCATGCCTTGTTACTCTTCAAACCAGCTATCTCCTTGTATATGTCTGCATTGGTTATCTCTGATTCCAATATAGGATCGTTCTGAGAAATCACAATTTGTAAATTACAAATTCTCAAATTTTTCACTGTAGTCATTAGTTCGCGGTAAAAGTTCAGCCAGTCCTGTATAGCTATTTCTCCATGGATTATAGATGTGATTTTGTAGAGCGCAATAGTTTTCCAGAAGGTCTTTGAGTCTTTAGCATTTCTGAGTATTTCCTGTTTTTCCTTATCAAAGCCTTTCCTTTTTAGATCCGATAAAGCGAGATATTTCTTTCTGAAAGAAGCATAACATTCCCTGTCTTCCAATCTGTTTGTTTTACGATATTTCTTCAGACTTTCTTTTTCCAGTTTTTTCATATCATAACAGTCCTTATCGAACCACGCCTTAGATATCCTGGGGCCGTCCTTAATTGAGTACGTTATTTTTGCAGATGACATTGCTTCCAAAATTCGCTGATTGAAAGTATATACAAGGTCATCAGAGGCTGGTATGTTTTTTCCCACAATTCTTCCAGTTTCATTTTAAACATTGCGAGTCCCTCGGCTGACCATATATATCTCGTGATATTATAATCTTCCCGTTTGGTTTTTCTCTCATTAAACTTTTGGCCTTTTATCGTTAAAACCAAAGGGTGGTGGTCAGAGTACAGTTGGTCATCGACTTTGAAGTCCAGTAAAATTTGTAGTGAACCCTGTGAGAGTATGCAATAGTCAATAGTCGAAGAGCCTCTTTCAGATATGTATGTAAAATCTCCATCTTTATCCCCTCTAGATCTTCCATTAAATATTGACAAAGATTTATCTTCCAGGAAATCAAGAAGTTTATCAGACAGAGATGATATTATATGATCTTTGGCCCTTCTTTCCGATGTTAGAGGGAGCTGGAAATTAAGTGGATTGTGTAGTCCTCCCAACTTCCCAGTTCTGATGTTTAAATTTTCAAGTAAAATTATTTCCTTTCCATCTGCTATTTGCTTTTGAATGTATGTAGACAGTTTATCTAAGTTATGCAGCTGTATTTGGTTTGGAGGAAGGTATACAAATATCAAACAGATAACATGTTGGGGGGCTCTTGTGTTTTTGTTGATAAGAAAATAGAAAGCCAAGTGCCATCCTTTTCTGAACTGTCTACTCTATATTGCCCGCCTTCCCTAAAACCGACAATCATACCCCCTGACCCTCTTCCCTTTCCAGATTCTTTGGTGGCAGGTAATTCGATAATTTGATAATCTTTTAGTGTTATGTTAGTCCTGTTCAGGCACCATTTTTCAAGTAGAGCAAAAATTTCGTAGTTCTTTATGTGCTCGAGGAGTGGAAATATCGAAAGAATCCTATAGAAACAATTTATATTTCAACATATTATTTTTTCCGCGATGTCTC
The DNA here is from genome assembly GCA_030710605.1 of Cordylochernes scorpioides. NCBI lineage: Eukaryota > Metazoa > Arthropoda > Arachnida > Pseudoscorpiones > Chernetidae > Cordylochernes > Cordylochernes scorpioides. The sequence goes on along the minus strand of CP092869.1, from coordinate 43,179,604 downwards.
GCGAATTTTCAGAAATATTTGCATTGTCATCGTCTTGACAATCATATTTACTTGTATTTATGTCAAAGTAACTTTCCGTTATTTGATTATAGGGTGGAGCATTAATTTGTGATTTTGATGTCGTATTTCTTCTATTTACACAATTGTTTCTACGAGGTTGTTGCTATATAGCATCTCCTGTGCTATCAACAACTTGGCCATTCATCACTTTACAGACTTTATCATTAACAAAAAGCTTGTTATTTCCCAACTTCGATTTTATTCCCCTTTCACCCAATTCTTTCCTTTTTGCAATTAGGATGCGCCGTTGCTCTCTAACATTTTTACTATAATCTTATCGAAATTTTAGTATCTCTGAGTTTGTAGGCATTTTTAAATATTTTTGCTCTATCAGCATAATCAAGCACCACAACAAGAACTGGTGCATTGGATCCGCGTGAAAGTCGGTGACATTTTGTTATTTTTAAATCATCTCCGATTTCCATTTTATCTCTAATTATGTTTTGAATCTTTAAGTTACAATCTGCCTGATTTTCGTCACCCTCCCTCTCAATACCATAGAACACTAGATTGGGCTCACGCAGTCTCGCCTAAAAAAATTCGACTCTAGCCTCCAGTTCATTTACCTTTAACGAATTACATGAAGCCAGTTTTTCGGTAGCCTGTTGAGACTCTATACATTTAGTTAGCTTATCCTCTATATTGCAGAATCGCATATACCAATCGTCCATTCGAGTCTCTATTTTGGTAAGTCTGATGTCAATTCTCTCTCCTAGACTCTTTATTTCCGCCGCCATGTTTAAGATTAGCATTTTTAGCTCGCCATCTATTGATTTTCTCTCTCCTGAGTGTACTGGCGCAGTCAATGTAGTTTGCCTTTTGGTTGGGGGGCCTGGGTTTTGTTCAATGCCTGAGATAAATAATAGAGCCAAAATGATACATAGCAGTCTTTTTTGGTTACCAGATATATTCCCAGATGGTAAGTTTATATTTAGACCACGTTGTCCATTATTATCCCTTCGTACTGAGATTTTTGCATAGTGCGTTACCTTGAGTAAATTTACATATTTAGTGTTGCATACCACGAGTATTAAGAGTAACAGTATTATCCCTTTCATAGTATAAGGCAAATATACACGGAAATATTAGTAATATAAACTATATTTACCGGAGCGGTGCTGCACGTGCTGCTTATTGTCCGGCCACCTAGCGGCGAATCCGATTGAGTAGCGCTCGTTTTCATATAATATATTTTTTAGCAATTTCTTTACCTTCTTTACAGAGACTTCTGCCTGTCCATTTGATTTTGGGTGATATGGGGGAGATGTCACATGGGATATGCCATTCTTAGACAAAAAATCACCTAAGTCACTACTAAAGAAAGGAGGACCATTATCGTAAACCACTACTTGTAGAAATCCGTAACATCAATACAATTTCTCATAAAATTTACACAAAAATATGCACTGGTAGATGGTACTTCAGAAACTTCAACCAATGAAGAGAATGAATCTACTGCTAGTAAAAACAGTCTATTTTTGAAATTGAAATAGTCCATGTGAACCCTCCTCCATGGTCTTTTGTATTTAGGCCAACTCTCAGTCCTTTGATGAGGCAAACTTTCATTAGAAAGACAAGTTCTACATTTTTTTGTAATTATTTCTATTGAAGAGTCTATGCCAGGCCGCCAAATATATTAACGAGCCATCATTTTCATTTTATTAGTCCTTGCATGGCTCTCATGTAATAATTGAAGTACTTTTCATGTAGACTTATTGGAATAACCACTCTATTCTCAAGAAAAATACATTTTTGGAGAATGGTAAAGTCATCAATCCTTTTTAAATAAGGAATGAGATCATCATTGGGACTTGAGAGTAACTCCCCTGTCTCAACAATTTTATACAATTTGAATAAAGTTATGTCTAAATGTGTTTCATGAGCCACAAGAACATGGTCAATGATGGAAGTATTTAAGAGTAAAATTTCACCACTCCCATCATTATATTCCAAACTTTTCTTTTGAAACTCTGGAAATATAGAAAGGAAATCTGGAATAAAATTATCCTTTCCTTTTTTTATGCTTGATTTCAAAATTAAAATTTGAAAGAGTTAGAGCCCATCTATGAAGTATATTTGCAATGAATGGAAGCAAATTTGTTTTATCTCCAAAAATAGTTATTAAGGGCTTGTGATCAGTATAAATGATGAATATCCTACCAAAAAGGTATTTTTTAATTTATTAACTGCAAAAACAATTGCAACTTGAGAATAATTTTTTTCATGAACATTTCAAGTTCTGGAAATGAAACACACAGGCCTTTCCTCCCCATCCTTTAAACGTGAAAGGGTTGCTCCTATTCCCACCTGACTTGCATCATAAGAAAGAATCAAAGGAAAATTTAGCGAATAATGCGATAAACATGTGGTCTCATCTAATGCATTTTTACAGGAATTGAAAGATCTATCTGTCCCAACATTCCAAGACCATTTTACATTCTTTTTTAATAGGTTGTATAAAGGATATGCTAAATCTGAAAGATTTGGCTAGAATTTACTATAAAATGATAAAAATCTAAGAAAGCTTTTTAATTCAGTTATTTTCTTAGGAACTGGACAATTATTTATGAAAGCTAGCTTGTCTTTCAAGGGGTATATACTAAATCCACTAATTTTATGTCCAAGATATTCAATCTCGTTTTTTACAAATAAGCACTTATTTTTTTTTATTGTAAAATTATTTTCTTTTAGAATATTAAGTGTTCTCTTAAGAATATCTAAATGGTTTTCCAAATCCTCTGATGCAATAAGAATATCACCAAAATAAATGTAAACATCATTAATTCCTGAGAAAAAGGATTCCATTGTTTTATGAAATATTTCAGAAGCAACCTTTATATCAAAAGCCAAACGATTATATTTATATAGACCTCTGTGAGTCGAGATAGCTAAATATATATTTTTAATATCATCCATTTCAATTTGATGCTAAGCTTTTGACAAATCTAATTTAGTAAATAATTTCTTTCCTTGAAAATTACTTAAGACTGAATCAATGTTAGGGATAGATTGTTTAACATCCTCTAAATAAGAATTTAAATTATTTTTAAAATAAGCACAAAGTCTAATTTGACTATCTGGTTTTGCAACACAAACAAGTGGAGATGCACAATCACTTTTATCTATAGGAGACAAAATATTTAAATCAACCAATTTATCAATTTCATCTTCCACTAGTTGTTTTAAGGCAAAAGGAACCCGTCTGAATTTGTAAAACTTTGGGATAAAGTCAGCTTTTACATCAATATGGCATTTGATATCTTTAATAGGGCCAGATTTGCATTCAAAAATGGATTTATAATCATTTATAAGTGACTCCACATTAAAAGAGTTTAATTTATGTAAATAATTAAAAGAAATATCAAAAGAACTAAGGAAATCTCTTCCCAAAAGAAATTTAGAGAAATTTAAATCAGTTACGAGTATATCAATCACCCTAGAAACATTTCTAAATTTTATTTCAAATTTAGCCATACCTAAAATACGTATTTTAGAGCCACTATAGCCTGTTAAGATAGTATCACATTTGTTTAACTCAATATTTTAAAAATATTTAAAGTAAACACATATAGTTAAAGTAGTAATGGCTGCACCAGTATCAATTCCAGCTAGAATTTCAATCTCATTTACATACACAGTTTCAGTTAAAGAATGATGTAAATTTATATTATACAATGATAAACTATTTTGAGAATTTGAAGGATTATTTAAAATAGGTTGCGACTTAAATATATTAAAATTCTTTTTAGAATTTATAGGCCGATTATGGTCAGACTTAATGCCTTTTTTTATAAGATATTGTGAAAATATGACCTAATTTACCAGTAGCAGATTTGAAGAAACAATTATTATGAAGATGGTTAGTCTTACCGCAGTGTTTACAGGTATTATTATTGGCGTGAAGATACCATGAGGACTGATGAGCATTTTATGATCCTTTGATATTTTGTAGCTCATTATCCACTGATTCTGCAGACAGAGCTATGTTCACTGCACTATCAAAAGTTAAGTTTTATTCTTGTAGGAGTTATTTTTGGGTAGTTGAATCTATGATTCCAGCAACGAATCTGTCACGTAAGGATTCTTGTAAAAAATCTCCAAAAGAACATTTTTGAGCTTGGTCTTTTAGGCCTATCATATATTTAGAAATAGTTTCTCTTTTGATATATCTTTTGAAATATGAATCTTTCATATATTATATTAGTTTTGGATTGAAATGTTTTAATAAGATAGTACATAATATATCAAAAGGAACTTGAGCAACTTTCTCTGGAAAAACTAAATTTCGCAAGATACTAGAATATTTTGTTGATGTTTATTATTTAAAATATTCAAATTCATTCTGTGATTGAATTAATCTGTGATCAAATTTATTCTGTGGTGTTGTGTATATAAATATATGTATTTCTTTGAGAGTGAGGTGGGAGAGAGTATATGAGGAGACGTTTAGGTGTAAGAGTTTTTAGTTTTATTATAGTAATTTATATTCATAGTTTTTTGTGCCTTCAATAAAGAAGTTTTAAGTTTTAATAGAGAGTAATTTATTAAGATTCTCTCAACAATTGGTAGCAGAGAGCGTTTGACCAAAAATTGATGCAAATCAAGATTAATTGAATAATTTTTAGAAAAATCAAAGATGCAAAATTTTAACTTATCTCAAATAGAAAAACTATCAGACAAAAACTACTTGATCTGGGCAAACAGAATAGAAAGCGAACTAAGAGGATTGAAATTATGGAGACGAATTATAGAAGGAAAAGAGATAGAAAGGCCTCAAGAAACAGACAAAAAATTTGATGAAAAAGTGAAAATCTGGGAAGACTGGGATGACGACAATGCTATCGCTAGAAATGTGATGAACCGAACAATGAATGACACTCAAGTGCTAAAATATTCAAGTGAAAGAAGTGCAAGACGATTATGGTATAGCATTAAAGAAGAAATGGCATCTAAAAATGAAGATATGCAAATGAAAAATAAAATAGAATTATCAAAATTGAAAATGAAGGAAGATGAAACGGTTGATGACTACTTGAATAGAGCAGTAATTATAAAGAGCAGAAGCATTCAAGCAGGAGATGAAATAAAAGATAGAGAATTGATTTGCTTCACTTTAGAAGGTTTGAGAAGAGAATTTGACTTTGATGCAAAAATCATAAAATCTGACAAAGTAATATGAACTCAATACGACAAATTTTAAAGGAAACTGAGGAAAAAATAAAATATAGGAAACTAGAAAAAGTAGAAAAACAGGAGATTGCATCTAAAGCTAGAGAAGGCTGGTCGGAAAGAAGAAAATTTATTAAATGTTTTAACTGTGGAAAGATAGGTCATATCTCTAAAGAGTGTAGAAATAAGATAAAATGTTTTAAATGTGGAGGATTTGGGCATAAATCGGAAATATGTAAAGAGAATAGAAGTGAATATCATTCAAAGTATAATTATAATGGGCCTAAGAGAGGGATAAACAAGAAAAAATATAGAGAATCCATAAATCATGTGATAGAGACAAGTGGAGTTAATTACGAAGAAGATCAAGGGGTAGACAAGATAAGATGGAATATGGATTCTGGAGCCTCTAGCCATATGGTTAGTAAAAAAGAACTATTTATAGAATATAAAGAAGAAGAAAGAATAATAGCGACAGCTGAAAAAGGTGCAATAATGAAATCATCAGGAATTGGATCTATAAGAATGAAGTCAAATATAAATGAAAGATTCATAAAAGTTGAAAATGTTTTGCATGTACCTAATTTAAGAGAAAATTTATTGTCAGTTACAAAAATTATAGATCATGATTTTAGTGTATTGTTCACAAAAAACAAAGCTGAAGTGATAGATAAAAATGGTGATATTTTATATGAGGCAAAAAGAAATGGTGATAAATTTGAAGTAGAGGGATTCCTAAATATGGAAATTGCAAGAAAAGCAGAAGTAGATGATATGCTATCGCATCAAATACTTGCTCATGTAAATTTTCAGAAATTGAAAGAAATGTATGATAATTCAACGGTATTCGGATTGAAAAATTTACATAATATTAAAGGGAATTGCGAATCTTGTACATTGGGAAAATTACATAGAAAATCTTACAAAAGTATTCAATATAAACAATCTGAAGATATTTTGGATCTATGGCATACCGACATAGTTGGACCTTTGAATGATTCTTTTGGATATAAGTATTTCATTAATATTGTTGATGATTATAGTAATTTTACTTTCGTTATACCAATTGCTAATAAATCTCAAACAGCAGATGCCATAATAAACTTGATTGTACAAGAGGAAAGACAGACTGCAAAGAAAGTAAAGAGAATTCGAAATGATAATGGAGGAGAATATATTTCAAATTATTTGAAGAGATGGTAATCTAGTAAAGGCATCAAACAAGAATTCACCACTGCTTATACTCCTGAAAGTAATGGAAAAGCCGAAAGATTTAATAGAACCATAGTTGAGTCAGCAAGAACCATGCTAATTGATTCTAAATTACCTATAAAATTTTGGAGCGAAAGTGTTAAAGTGGCTGTTCATATAAATAACAGAATTAAAATCAAAGAAATGAATACAACTCCTTTCGAGATATACAAGGGATGGAAACCAAACATGTTTACTTAAAAAGGTTCGGAAGTGAAGCTTATGTTCATATTAGGAAAGAAAAGAGAAAGAAGATGGAACCAAAAGCTCATAAAGGGATCATGATGGGATACAGTATGATAAGAAAAGGCTATAGAATATATTTACCAGAAATAGATGAAATACATGAAGTATCATATGTAAATTTTAATGAATCGAAACTAGGATATTATTTGATGAATAATAGTGGAAGAAATCTTGATGAAAATGAACTTTTCTTTTTTAGTAGAGAAGACCAAAATTTGATTTCTCACGGGAATGAAGACTCTGGTGGTGATATTTATAATAGAGATGATGATGAGCATATTCCTCAAGATGATAATGATGTAGATTTGAATGATATAGAAGAAATACCTCCTGATGAAATAATTACTCCACGTAGAAGAGGACCAGAACCAGGAATGACGAGAGAAATGAGAAATGAACGAGATCTTCATTTGAGAGAAACCGAGGAAGAAGAACTCATAAAAAAGGGTGTGAGGAGATCTGAAAGATTAAGACTAATGAAAAATAAGGAAAATGTTTCTGATAGAACTTATGAGATTAAATGTCCGAAAGATTACCAAGAAGCACTGAATTCTGATAATAGAGAGCAATGGATTAAAGCCATGGAAGATGAGATGCAAAGGATTACCAAATTAAAAGTTTGGAGATTAATAGATAAGCCTAAAGATAAAAAATTAATCAAAAGTAAGTGGATTTTTTCAATTAAGAAAAATAGTGATGGATCAATTAAAAACTTCAAAGCGAGGCTAGTAGCTACAGGATATGATCAAATACTGGGTAGTGATTACCACGAAATTTATTCTCCAACTATAAGACCTGAGACCATAAGAATTCTAATAAAAATAGCTGCATTAAAAAATGTTATTCCTCAACAAAAAGCCGTTCAAACAGCTTTTTTATATGGTGATTTAGAGGAGGAAATATTTATGATTCAACCTCCTGGATTTGAAAAGGGAAACAATAAGATTTGTTATCTGATGAAAAGTATTTATGGCTTAAAACAAGCAAGTAGAATGTGGAATAAGAAACTAGATGAATTATTAACCAATGCCGGAATGAAACAATCTGCGAATGATCCATGTTTATATTATAGCAATTTTAAAAGTCATTTCTTATATCTGAGAATTCATGTAGATGATATACTTAGTGTAGGATCTGGTGACGATTTTGAGGAAAATATTTGGAAAAAGATAAAAAGAGAGATTGATATAACGGATTTAGGAGCTGCGAAAAACTTTCTTGGAATGGAATTTGTGTATAGGGATGATAGCATTTTTATAAATCAAAAGAAATATATTGAAAAAAATATTGGAAGCCTATAATTTGCATTATTGCAATCCTTCGAAAACTCCGTTATGCATTTCTACAAATTATGATTTATTTGAGAATAGTAAATCGATTGATCAAAAATACTATCAAGAAATTGTTGGAAAGTGTGTTGATTTACATTGCAACTAGAACAAGACCGGACATATGTTATGCTATAAGCAATATGAGTAGATTTAATAAAGATCCTAGAGAAGTTCACATGAATGGATTGAAGAAAATATTAAGATATTTAAAGGGAACTATGAACTATGAATTGATCTACTCTAGGGGAGATTAAAGTATTGTGACTTATACTGATGCGAGTTGGGACAGAACAGCTGATGCGAGATCGTATTCTGGTTTTGTTATAGAAATGGGAAATAACTTACTTAATTGGAAGAGTAATAAACAAAGATCTGTTGCCTTGTCAACTGCAGAGAGTGAATTAGAGGCCTTATCTGAAGGAATTAAAGAATTAATTTGGATTAGTTTGACATTACTGTTTATTGTGACAGCCAGAATGCCATTTCAATGATTAAGTAAAAAAATATGAAAGCAAGTACGAAGTACTTAAATAGAAAGTGCCACTTCATTAGACAAATTGTGGAAGATGAAGAAATTGAAGTTTTGCATATCCCTTCAGAAGAAATGAAAGCGGACCATCTCACCAAGACTGTGGATGTTGTCAAGCTCAAGAACTGCTTAAGTGGTGGAGTTATTTTTGAAAAATGAAAATTGAAAATTTGAAGGGGAGATTTGTTGATGTTTATTATTTAAAATATTCAATTTCATTCTGTGATTGAATTAATCTGTGATCAAATTTATTCTGTGGTGTTGTGTATATAAATATATGTATTTCTTTGAGAGTGAGGTGGGAGAGAGTATATGAGGAGACGTTTAGGTGTAAGAGTTTTTAGTTTTATTATAGTAATTTATATTCATAGTTTTTTGTGCCTTAAATAAAGAAGTTTTAAGTTTTAATAGAGAGTAATTTATTAAGATTCTCCCAACATATTTATGGCCTATACTTGAAATAAGAAATGGCGTCTTAAATTATTCTTTTGTTTTATAAATTAACATAAATTGTTTTAAGCGATATTTTAGTAATTTAATAATTACAACTCTCTTTAAAGCAACAAAATAATTATTTATTGCATTTAGCAAGAAAAGAAAAAAAAAACTAGGAATGATGCCAAACAAAACCTTTTTAGGTTAATCAACCTGCAACCACCTACCGGTTAGTTCCTATTCAAAATCTAGCTTTCACACAGAGTATTGAAAAATAAAATACGACAATCCCTCCCCGTGTGGAAGCTTCTATCAAACAAGTCCGAGAGAGTTTATACAGTTTTTAAGTTTCTCCTTGGGAAGACTCTTTGTTAATAGGTCCGCTTCCATTTCGTCACTCCTAACAAATTCAAGGTCGATTGTTCCTTCTTCCACAGCATCTTTTATAAAATACAAATTTCGGCTTATATGTTTCGTCCGGGAAGTTATTTTTTCAGATTTAATCCACTTGATAGCAGATTGGCTATCTGTTTTAAGCGTTGTAGGAAAGCTCGCATCCTTACATAGTTCTTCTAAAAGTCCTTTAATCCATTTTACTTCGCAGATCCCTTCGCATATCGAAATCAGTTCGGCTTCGCATGTAGACAAAGCCACCAAACTTTGTTTCTTGCTTCTCCAACTGATCAGGTTGTTTCCCAGTTTAACTGTGTATCCGGAATAGGACTTTGCGTCACTTGTTGAACACCAGCTTGCATCTGTGCTGACAAGAATGCTATTTTCTGATGGCTTGTATCTTAACATTTTATCTCTGGTGCCCTTCAGGTATCTATATATTATCTTAACTCCTGTTAAATGTACTTCTCTTGCATCATTGCAAAATCGGGATAAATTGCTCACAATAAAAGAAATATCTGGACGAGTTCTGGTTGCCAAATACATCAGGGATCCGATCATCTCTTGATACAATGTCCTGTCTACTGGTTTGGAGTCTTGACATTCATCAAAACTTTGGTCTCGATCTCCCGGAGTTTGTACAATGTTACATTCTTCAGTACAAATTTCTTCAAGATTTTATCGATATAATGGGCTTGTGATAGATCAAAACCGTATTCTGTTTTCTTTATCTCTATACCAATGAAAGGTTCATTCTCTCCTTTTTCTTTTAAAGCAACAAATCTTCCTATCTCTGATGCTAGTTTTTCATTAAAGGTTTTATCCGTTCCGGCTATTATTAGATTATCCACGTATAAACCCAATATTCCATATTCCTTTCCTTTTCTAAAATTGCGATCTTTCCATTCCCAGTTGTATCAGTATCTCGTTGTGATCTTTTTATTCCAACAATGTCCCGATTGTGGAAGTCCAGATATACTTTTTAACAATTTGCAAACTTTGTCTTCTTCACCTTTTTCAACGAATCCTTCCGGCTGTTTCATAAAAATAGTTTCCTTCAATTCTCCGTGAAGGTAGGCGGTCTTCACATCATATGATGTTATAACCAAATTCAACTGAGCTGCTAGGGCTACAATTGCACGAAGACTTTATTTTCTGATCACTGGTGAAAATGATTCCTCATATTCTGCGCCATATTTTTGATTACAACCAATAGCAACTAATCTAGCTTTCCTTCTATAAACACCTTTACTAGGCGTACTCTTTATGCTAAAGATCCATTTGCAGTTTATGATCTTCATATTCTTTTCTCTTTGAACGAGAGTCCATACCTTATGCTTGTTAATAAAGTTCTTCTTTCATTGCTTCGAGCCATTCATATTTATTCTCGCAGTTAATCGCCTCCTCATAATTTTCGGGAATACGTTCTTCTGGTTCTAATATAAAATTCACGTTATTTCTTTCTTTTATTCTTTGCGAACGTCGAACGCCTTGTTCAAGCAATTTAATTTCTCCTTCTCTCAGTTTTGCTCTGTGTTTTTCCTCTAAAACTTCTTGTGTATATCCCTTTTTGCGACCTGACCTTACAATTCTTTCCTCGTTAGGTTCGTCTAGCGTGGGAATCGTTTCTTCATTTAGTTCTGAGGTTTCTAGACGCGTCCGAAGGTCGATTTCAATATCATCTTCCTCTTCCTTTTTATATGAAAAATGGTCGTAATTTGTGTCTTCTTGAAGATTTTTTGCATAATCAATTCCTTTCTCATTTTCGACAAATTTTACTGATCTTACTTCTTCTATTTTCTCAGTGATTATGTCATACACTCGATAAGCCTTTCTTTTCAGAGAATAGCCTACAAAAATACCTTTTCGACATTTAGGCATAAATTTACTTCTATGTTGTTGTGTAATGGGCCAAAACGCCAAACAACCGAATATTCTGAAATGTCGAATGTAGGGTTTTCTTCCTTTCCATTTCTCCATTGGTGTATCAAGCTTGATTGACCTATGTGGAGTACAGTTTTTGACATATGATGCAGTAGCGACTGCCTCCGCCCAGAAAGCCATGGGTAATCCTGAATCAAACAATAATGTCCTTGCTGTTTCAATTAGGGTTCGGTTTACTCTCTCCGCAACTCCGTTACTTTGTGGCGAGTAGGTGGTGGAGATTTGGTGGTGTATTCCATTTTTAATTAAGAAATTCTTGAATCTGTGATTAGTGAACTCGCACATCCTTTATTTTCAGGTTTAGCTCATTTTCCACTCTTGCCTTAAATTCTTCAAACTTCCCCAAAGTTTCATCTTTGTTTTTCAGAAAGTAGACAAAAGTTCTTCGGCTGAAGTCATCAACCAGAACAAAAACGTATTTTGATCCACCTAGAGATTGGTATGGCATTGGACCACATAAATCCATATGCACCAATTCAAGGGGTTTGGTTGTACAGTTGGTGGCAACGGGATGGTAAGGTTGTCGAGTCAATTTCCCCTGTACAAGCTTCACATTCTGGCAAGTTCTTAAATTTAACATTAAACCCCAATACCACATTCCGTTAAATTATATCTTTCATGTACGCTTCGTTCAAATGATTCAGTCTTCTATGCCACAAGTTGATATTGTCATTTGAGAAATCATCTTTTGTGGTCATGACATTCTCCGTCTTTTCCGAGTATTCATCTCTGGACCTTGTTTCCATTACATACATCCTATCCTGGATTTGAGCCTCTGCAATTAAATCATCCTGTTCATTGTAAATCTTTGCTCCATCTCTATTTAAAATTACAGTATTTCCTTTGTTAGTTAATTTGTATATTGATAAAAGATTAGACCTTAAGTTAGGTACATGCAGAACTCCTTTAATTTGAACATTCTCAATTCCGTTTTCGGTACAAGTAGAAACTTTGATATCACCTTTTGCTGTAGCATGTGAAACTTTACCTTCTTCTGCCAAATTTATCTCACTTTCATAAGGCATTACATTTTCCATCCAGTCCAAGTGTGGGGATAAGTGCGTAGTACACCCTGAGTCAAGACACCAGGTTTGTATCTGACTATAATTATTTTAAGGAGTTTTCAAAAACTCGATCTGTGCTGGTATTGAAAGTTTGTTCCGCAGGCTTGCTTGAGACGGTATTCGCATTATTTCAGAAATTTTGTTTGTTATAGTTCGTATTTGAATTTGCATTTCTTTTCCCATGTTGTTCTTGAGTTCGCTTATTTTTGAACCAGCAATCTTTGCTAAATGTCCTTTTTTTGGGCAAACAAAACACTCCTTTTGTCGATTCTGTTGTTAGTGATTTCTTCTGTCTTTACTTCTGTAAGCCTGTTCATTTTCATCAGAATGACCCCCATTCATCTTAGAATTCATTCGATTCTCTTCCTCTCTAAGTGACTGCAGAATTTCATCAAGAGTTAATTCTCTTCTAGTTCTCAGTACAACAGCGATCTTTTCCAATCTTGGATGGATACCTCGCACAATATGAAACGCTAGTTCTCTTTGGGATATTTGGTGTCCGAGTGAAGAACTTTGAGAGGCAATATTTTTGGCTCTAGCCATATATTCGTTTATGGATTCATTATTTTTCATCTTGATATTCTTAAGTTCAAGTCCAATATCAATGATCTTATCTTCTAGGTTGCCCGTGTAGATTTTCTTTAATTCATCCCATACTTTCTTTGCTTTAGTTTCATCTAGAAACATTCATGCTTGTTCATCTGATAGAGTTGTAACTATAATTCCAAAGGCTTCGTCATTCTTTTCACTCCATATTTGCCAAGCGACTTCATCTTTTATATCAGGCTCGGGATCCGAAATTACGCATTTAAATAATTTCTTTCCACGTAAAAGTGCTCCGACCTTCAAAGCCCAAGTCGGATAATTTGTTCCTGTTAAAGGTTCAATTTTTGTCATTGGCGAAAAATTGCAATCCATTTTAGCCTTGTTTTTCAACTTTTAAAAATTAAACAATCAAGTTTAAAGGTAGTTTATAATTCAAAAATGTTTTTTTTCAATCCTTCTATTTAAAACTTTCTTTTATCAATATAATTCAAATTCTATTGAAACATATTTCAAAATTTACATACGGTGATGCAGAAGAGATCTTTGTTTACCGATTAGAATAAACTAAACGTATCAAACTTCTGATAAAATATTTTCGCTTTTTCTCAAGTTTTAAATTGAACCACGCTCTGCTACCATAAATTGTAGTATTTTCAATAATTACAACTCTCTTTAAAGCAACAAAAGAATTATTTATTGCATTTAGCAAGAAAAGAAAAAAAAAACTAGGAATACCAAACAAAACCTTTTTAGGTTTATCAACCTGCAACCACCTACCGGTTAGTTCCTATTCAAAATCTAGCTTTCACACAGAGTATTGAAAAATAAAATACGACAGATATAAAAAAAAAATTCCATATTTTATAAATACTCATCAAATTTCTCCAACGTACCTGAAGACATATTTGAGGTATAATTTCTTCTGCCAGATCAATTTCTTTGTTCTTTGAAAAAATTCGCTTTTCCTCGTCGCCAGAGTTTTGTGCTTGTTATTAAAGTTTAAAACACATTTAAAATCTATATATTTTATTCAATGAAGATCAAAATTACATAACCATACAATTAATTATATATCATAACTATATAACATTAAGCCATCTATTTACCGTTTGTTTGGTCACCAGTCCAATATTTTTATTTTCACAGACTAAATTGTGAGATTAATTAATAAATGAAATATAATGCAAAACAATTAAACAACTATATACATCACTTTCATCCTTTCATACTTCATCCCTAAGGTTAGTGTTGGAAAAGAAGGAGTTCGAAGCATCCAATGGGAGGCCGACGGAAGGGGGCTACGCGGATGCAGCGGGAGAAAGGAGGAAGAAGAAAAGAAGAACTTGTAAACAACTTTCGAACACGAGAATTTGCCCTGATCCCCGATTCTTTTAGTGTAAATATATAAATATATAATCAATTAAATAATACTTTACTTATTTTCTTAATTTATAATAAATATAATTTTCCCTCCTGTTTTCGTCATACATTTTAAAAGTGTTATAAACAGCGACACCACAATTTTGAACCTTCAACCCCGCCGACCAAGAATAGAGGTGAGTGACTCCCTCTATAGAGCTTAGACCGTCGTCACAACACAGAGTGGCGGTGAAAGCGCAACAATATTTTTGGCATCCCAGCCGGGACTGTTGAAGGTAAATTCTAGAAGAAAAAAAAAAGCATTTTGAGCTGACCATTTTGGAACTCGCTAGCTAACCTTACTTGCCGCTTTGTTTACATGATGGCGGAAGAATTAATTCTACGTTTAAAAAAGAAGCGTGCTATTAACAGATCATATTTAACGAAAACATGCAATAAGATTGAAAGTGGACTTGACACGCTAACGAGTATTGAACTTGAAGAATTATTAGAACAATTGAATGAATCATTTAACAAACTTAAATTAGTTGATCACGAAATAGAAACACTTCTTGAAACTGAAAAGATTCGCCAATCAGATTTTCATGGCGAAAATATATCGAATTCGAACCCATGAATAGATGAAAATGAAATGAGACATTATGTACCTTCCTGCACGACTGTGAAACTTCCAAAATTGATGATATCGAAATTTTATGGAAACCTTAGTGAATGGCTGACGTTCTGGAATTCTTTTGATGCAGCTATTCACCAGAACAACTCATTGAACCCGATCGATAAATTTAACTATCTGAAGACACATCTAGGCGGAACTGCACTAAACACAGTCAAAGGTTTCGCTTTATCTGCGGATAATTATGAGAAAGCTGTAAAATTGCTTAAAGACAGATTTGGGCGAGAAGACATTTTGATTAGCAGACATATGAACAATTTGTTGTCAATGAGACCACTCAAAATGTCAAGCGATGTAAGAACCTTCCGCGAACTTTTTGACAACCTTTCTGTTCAAATAAGAAGTCTCGAGTCACTGAACGTGTCCATTGATGTTTACGGTCAACTGTTGTGTCCGATAATAATAAAGCTTCTACCTGCCGATCTTAATTTGGAGTTGAACAAAGAACTCCCGACAGGTTACATAATTAATGACTTGATTACCTTTCTAGAAAGACAATTAACTGCATGGGAGAAGAGTTTTAGAAACGAAATCGGTACCGGGAATGAATCAACTTCTAAATCTAATTTAGTAAACAAACATCCAAAGACCAGATTCTACAATGAAAAACCAATTGCGACAGCTTCAGAACTTTTGAATTCAGTTCACAAATCGAATGAATGTGTATTTTGTGGTAAAGACAATCATGGAAGCCCTGAGTGTGACTTTGCCGCTAATTTGAGTTCAAACGAAAAGAGATCACTCATGAGGAAAAAAGGCGTTTGTTATAAATGTCTTCGGCCTTCTCATTTAAGTAAATTTTGCAGAAATATAGTCCATTGTTCGATCAGCAACATGTCTTCCCACCTGGATGTCATGTGCACAAAATCTTCCAAGTCTCCAACGGTGCAAGATGAAAACTCTCGTCAACTTATCAACCTCCCCAGACGTCTTGTTAACTAATTTGAGAGTGACCCTCAAAGGGAACAGAATGGAGAAGACGGCACGGGCTATAATAGACACCGGATCCCAAAGATCATATATTTTACATAGCACAGCAATGGAATTGGAATACGAACAATCAAGGAGAGAGTTCTTCCGGCATTCCTTGTTTGGAGGATCGAGTACCAACGTAGTTGAACATGAGGTCGATACCATTCATTTATCAGACATCAATAATTCCAATCGCTGTGAGTTTGAAGCACTAGGTCAACCCCTTATCTGTGGAAGCATACCTCCGGTGTGTCCTAGATCATTTTTAGAAGGAAGTGAAGAACTTAACGTGTCTGTTTTGATGAGAGACCATATAGAAGTCCTTATAGGGGCGGACATCGCCGGGAGATTGCTAATTGATGATCAGAGAATAATCTCATTTGGACTTGTGGCAATCCTTACCAAACTAGGATGGACTGTGATGGGAAAGATTCCTCCAACGGAGGTGAGAGATGACACCAGCTCCCTTTGCGTGACCACACTTCTATCTTTGTATTTAAAAAACTTGTGGAAATTAGATGCAATTGGAGTCTCTGACGCGGAGGTTGAAAAGAAGACTCAGTCATTTCAAGCTGAAATGGAGGAACATTTCGCCCACACCACGACGCGAGATATCGAGGGGCGCTATGAGGTAGCTCTACCCTGGGTGCAAGACAAGGAAAGGATTCCTTCGAATAGAGACCTAGCCGAAAACCAACTAAGTTCTGTAAGAAAACTTGAAGAAGTTGGAGACATGAATAAGTATGGACAAATCTTTGAAGAATGGATGAATCAGGGGATAATCGAGTATGCCAGAGAATATAAACTAGATGGTGTACACTACCTGCCACATCGACCAGTGTATAAATGGAACAGTCAAACTTCTAGAATACGGCCAGTATTCAATGCGTCGGCCCGGAAGAGAGGTAAACTTTCCCTGAATGACTGTCTGGATAAGGGACCCAATTTGATATAAATTATACAAAGACTTTGAAATAAATTCCGGAAATATGAAGTAGGTGTCTCTTCCGATATTGAGAAAGCATTTTTACAAATTGGAATAAAAGAAGAAGACCGAGATTATTTACGATTCCTGTGGCACACAGAAGACGGAAGATTGATCACTTATCGACATAAAAGGGTTGTTTTTGGAATTACCACTAGAGAGTCCGTATCTTTTAAAGGCTACCTTATCTCTCCACTTAGATAAGGCTCCTGAACATTTAAAAATAACAGCTTAACAGTTGAAATCATCCTTTTATGTTGACAATTGTTTAGCCAGTTTTCCGAATGTTGAAGAAACGGAGAAATTCGTGAAAGAATCTACTGAACTGCTCTCTTCAGCTTGTTTCAATCTCCGAGATTGGGTGAGCAACGTTAGACTTTTCTCTTATGAACCAACTGAATAAGGAAGTGAACATTTTAGGAATAACATGGAATACTGATAGAGACACACTGACAATTGGTTTGGAAGATTTTAATTTAATTGGACCAACCGCCAAAAGAAAAGTACTTTCAATTGCGAGCAAGATATTTGATCCATTAGGAGTTGCTTATCCTGTAACTTTAATTTCCAAGCTGATATTGCAGGAAACTTGGGCACAGAAGTTGACATGGGACGAAGTCCTACCTGGATGTTTAGTACAAAGATTTTGGAAGTGGTTTAGCAAACCGAAACACTTGCCTAACATAGAAATTCCTAGATGGCTCTGTTTTAAGGACTCTTATGTAGAGAAAACCACTCTCCACATCTTTTGCGACGCCAGTCAGTTTGCCTATGCATCCTGTATTTTCCTCCGCATTGAAAAAGAAGATAGAGTGGACATCCAATTAATACAGGCTCGAACACGAGTAGCTCCACTGAAGAAACTCACAATCCCAAGATTGGAGCTTTTGGCTTGTCTGATTGGAGCTCGTTTGGCAGCTAACGTCATACAAGATCTGGAATTTGAGGATATTCTAAGATTTTATTGGACCGATTCGACCAATGCTCTCTGTTGGATCCAAAAGGGAAGACAACTGGGCAGCCTTCGTGATGAACCGTGTTAAGGAAATTCATAATCTTAGCTCCCCCGAATCTTGGCGCCACATACCAGGCCGATTAAACCTGGCAGTACTCACATATCGGGGATGTTCAGCAGAAACACTTAAGGGGACAAGATGGTGGGAGGGACCTGCATGGTTAAAGGTATCTCAAGAAGAGTGGCCCAAATCAACCATTATCCCTGATTTGGAGATTGTTTATTCTGAAAGGCGCAAGACCATCCTGAATACCTTGTGTACGACAAGAGAAAATGAAAAAATATTTGAACGTTATTCCCATTTTTTGAGAATAGCACGAATTACCGCCTGGATATACAGATTCTTCAACAACGCCAAGATTGATAGAAGAAAGAAAATTTCAGAAGATCTCAGTACAGAAGAAATCACTAAGTCAGAAATAATACTGATGAGACTTATCCAGAGAGAATCGTTTTCAGGACATGAAGATAAGAAACTACAAGGCTTTAAGTTGCTAGTAGACTCTTCAGGGATTTTGAGAATAAAAACTAAAATTTGCAGAAGAGAAGATTTCGCTAATTTTAGAATGCTCATTTTATTGCCCCCAGATCACTTCTTGGTCATTTGCTCATCAGGTGGAACCATGAAACCCACGGGCACGCCGGTCTACAAACGCTTCTCGGTATTCTGAGAGAAAACTATTCGATGCTAAGATCCAGGAAAACCGTCAAGAAGATCATCAATCAATGCATTCGCTGTAAACGATTCACCGCGACACCAGCTACCGTCGAATCAACATCATTACCAGAAGACAGAGTACGAGATGCTGCAGTTTTCGAAATAGTAAGAGTTGATCTAACTGGACATCTTATCTTAAAGAAGAAAGCATGGATTGTCATATTCACATTTGCAGTGTATAGAAGAGTTCATCTGGAACTTGTGACATCTTTGTCTGTGGAAGCCTTCCTCCAAGCTTTCCGCCGATTTATTGCTCGAAAAGGCCGACCATTGATTGTGTATTTGGATAATGGAACTAATTTCAAAGGCATGACTAATACTTTAAAGAAGATTGATTTTTCGAGATTATAATGTGATCCCACATTGAAAAACATCACCTGGAAATTCATACCGCCTGGTGCTCCTTGGTGGGGTGGATGGTGGGGGCGTTTGATTGGAATGATGAAACAATTGCTCTTTAGGATTCTCGGTCAAACCTCCTTGGGATATGAAGAACTTTCCACGGTAATGTGTGACGTCGAAAGCTTGATGAACACACGCCCTCTGACCTACCTAACTGAAGAAAGTGAAGATCTCGTTCCATTGACACCTTCGTTGTTCTTACATGAGGTCAGAGAGGTTGGCGTTCTAGACCTGGACTTGATTGATAACCAGACCCTCTCCCGCAAATATCAATATATCAAACGTGTACGAGAAGATCTTAGAGAACGATTTCGTATCGAATATTTTGGATTCCTGAGACAAGAAACGAGACGCCTGAAGACTACCATACCATTCAGGGTGGGAGACATGGTGCTCACACATTGGACAAGAGAGTTTAAAGAGACTACACTGGCCGTTAGCCAGAATAATCCAACTCTATCCAGGAAAAGACGGACTTGTGAGGGTTGCGAAAGTGAAAACTTCATCAGGTGATAAAATACGACCTATTCAAAAACTCTACAATTTAGAGATAACGCCCGAGATAAGATGTTGAGACCCTCTAACAGAGCGATCTCCCACACAAGAAGTTCGATTGACAACTGAAGAGGACCTTTTGATTTCACAACAAGAGCAACATCACATTGAAACCCCGAATGTTGTGTCAAGTTATGGACGGCCCATCAAGAGACCCAACCGATTGGATCTACTGAACTTTTCCTTTCCATGTTTGAGTCGTCGAGGCGCCAACTCAAAGGTGGGAGAAATGTTGGAAAAGAAGGAGTTCGAAGCAGCCAATAGGAGGCTGACGGAATGAGCTACGCGGATGCAGCGGGGGAAAGGAGGAAGAAGAAAAGAAGAACTTGTAAACAATTTTCGAAAACGAGAATTTGCCCTGATCCCCGGTTCTTTTAGTGTAAATATTTAAATATATAATCAATTAAATAATACTTTACTTATTATCTTAATTTATAATAAATATAATTTCCCCTACTGTTTCCGTCATACATTTTAAAAGTGTTATAAACAGCGACACCACAATTTTGAACCTTCAACCCCGCCGACCAAAAATAGAGGTGAGTGACTCCCTCTATAGAGCTTAGATCGTCGTCACAACACAGAGTGGCGGTGAAAACGCAATAGTTAGAAATAATCGTTATTTTCCTTAAAATAAATTTCGAGTTTTCGTTCAAAAGAAACACATGCGGGATAATTTTCAAATATTTTTATTAATTGAATATACAGGGTGATTCAAAAGTCCCGCACAACTTTAAAAATTAATAACTCCGCGAATATTTGCGCTAGAGTAATGCGGTAAACACCATTGTGTTCAGGATGCAATGGGAATTTTTATGGCAAATAATGAAAAATTCGAAATTGATTTTAGTTACAACTTTATTCGCTAGATGGCGCTCTACCAGAATCAGAGATTCAGCGGCCAAATTGTTTGATAGATTGAAAAATATAACTGAACGACACGTATTTTTCCTTTTTGAATACCAGGAAAGAACCCTAATAATATCAAATGATAAATTGATAAAACACCATTTCGCCAAAAGTTAGAAGAATTGGTAGACGATTTTTAAATACAATCTGAGATATGTAAAATAGGTATATGCAAATTAAAACATGTAGCAAAAAATATTTATATTTTAGATGGAGTTTTGTGAAATAGATTGAATGTTTGAAAATAACTACTGATATCAATACACTATTTTTGAAATGTTAATATAGTACCAAAAATTATGATGGCACTACTAATAGGATTTCGTGCTATAAGGAATGTGTAGTTTCTTGACTGATTGGCGACACTTGACTATTTAACTGTATATTAGTCATATTCCAAAAAAGAAATATAGAGGGGAGTGACAAAATATATTTGTCGTACTTTATTCCAAATATCCTATAGGTTTGTCAAATGTTATCATTGTTTATTATACTGTACATAATTCTGAAAATGTATTCCCTCAAAAAAAATAATTTTCAAATCGACCTTTTGCGTTGAAAAACGTGGTAGTAAAATCATTTTGTATTATATTTTGCGCAAAATTTCTAAAGTTGGGGGGGGGGGGGGGGATACAGAGAATATTCCTTATGCTATTTCTTCTAATGAGCGAAAAGCGATAAACTAAACATAAGGGGTAAAATTGTGTATACCAGTGTTATTCGAGAAGTTATAACACTTTGGCCTGCACGACATAATATAAGATGTGGGCAAATAACAAACAAAAGTATTACTGTTCACAGAAATAAAAAGAGTCAAGATGTGAGGACAGCATTTATTATTCCCATAACCCAAAACAAAGAGCCGCAAAATATAACACATGAGGTAAGCCATCTCTCTTGTATTAGGTCACAATTCTTGCTCAATGTGGCGCCCTTCATTCTCAAATACCTCCTGCAGACGATAGATGACAGAATGGTCACAATTAAATAGTTGAAATTTATAAAACGTGCCATCTGATAGAAGCCTTCATCATGGCCAATGTGGTAGGCCGGCATCGATAAAAACGCGACTTAATGTACCCCCATAACCAAAATTGTAAGACGTCAAGTGTGGTGATATTGGAGGCCACTGGTATATAAAGTAACGAATTATCACAGGATTTTCACCGAACGTATCCTTCAGTAATTGTTTGGCACCGCGGGAGATATGAGGAGGACCTCCATCTTGCATGAATGTTATTTCGCTTAGTGCTTGTCTGTCCTGCAATATAGGAATAACCTTTTCTCTCAAAAGTTGAACATAACGTTCACCAGTTACAAAAACGGTTTTAAAAGTTCTTCCATTGATTTTTTCAAAGAAAAATGGCCCAATAATAAAAGAAGAAGTGAACCCACACAAAACTGTAACTCTGTGCTAATGAAGCGGTATTTCTGTAAAAATCCTAGGGTTTTCTTTTGCAAAAATGAGGCAGTTTTGAATGTTAAATTCTCCCTTTAGATAAAAGTGAGCATCATCTGTTCTTAGAACATTTGACAGCCAGTTTTCATCAATATCAATTTGCCGGAAAACCCATGCAGCGAATTCTTGACGCTTCTCAAAATCGCTGACTTTCAACTCGTGAAAACTTTGAATTTTGTTAGGGTATTTTTATAGAAAAATTCTAAATGTGTGTTCTCTCCAAACTGTTCCATACGAAATCCCCGTTTGTCGAGAAACTTGTCTAGCACTTACTTCTCCATACGTGGATAACGTTTCAATAGCTTCAGCATTCTGCAAAACCGTAACAGCCACTGACTTGCATGTCGATGGTCTTCCACTCCGAGGTTTTGCTTTCAGAGATCCAGTTTCCTCAAAACTTTTAATCAATCGCTTTAGAGAGCAGCAACTCATTGATCCTTTACCGCTTCGAATATCTTTAAAGGGACGAAACGCTCGTAAAGCTTCAGTGGCAGATTCTGAATCACAATTAAAAATTATTCACCAAGAGTGCTTTATCCTGTAGTGAAGGCATTTCAGGGAGAAGGGGAGAAGTTCGACCACACCTCCTTGCGGTTCCCCCTGGACCCTTGGAATATTTGACCAAATTCTGGTTTGTTTCCAAGATGAGTAACGTTGCAACGGCACCCATTTTCAAATGAAGAGCAAAATTGATATCTTTAGTATTACTACCGCGTCAGGGGTAACCGCCGCGTCAGGAGCTGCAGCTCGAGCTCATGATGAGAAATCTACTACGAGGACACAATTCAATCTACTACAACTCAATATAAATGGTACCCAGAGGAAAATAAAGAGCTGACTTGTCTTCTCTGTGACAACAATGTACATATTACTTGTCCTCAGGAGACAAAATTGAATCAGAATCTGAGATTCAATATCAAAGAATATACAACACTACGAGAGGACAGACCGGGAAAATTCGGAGGAGGACTTGCCGTTTTGATTAAAACTCTAGAAATCAAATTTAAGGAAATCGCCTATAATCAGAGTAAGCCTAGAGAAAGCACGACAGAAGCTCAGGCAATAGAAATCTATCTTACAGATAAAACAATTCCAATCATAAATGTTTATCACCACGATAATACTAGCATCAATACAGGCCTGATAGAGACATTAAGTGAAGCGTCTTCGGATATCGCAATCATACTTGGTGATTTTAACGCCGAAAGACCAACTTGGGGATCACCTGTCCAGGATAACAAAGGTCAGCAGGTTGAGGACATGCTAACCGACCTCGAACTTACACCGTTAAATAACGCAAAGAACACCTATCTATCCAAGTCCACAGGCACAGAATCCGCAATAGACATCACAGCGATAAATTACAACCTCGCACCCACAACACAATGGAAAATTCTGAAAAGTGCAATCAGTGACCACAGACCAATTTTAACAACCCTAAAATTCAAAATTGAGAATGTCCAACAAAATAAAAGAACACTGGAAAAAAATTCACAGAAAAGCTTGAAGAACTGTGCAACGAAGAATTAAATCACAGAACGATTGACAAAAATTTGTAAAAATTCTCTTCGAACATATCCAAAGCTGCAAAAGTATCGATACCTAGAGGTAGACGTAAAGACCTGCGAATACTTTACTGGAGGGACCACAATATCGAGGCAATGATTGCAGAGAGAGACAATATCAATGAACTTCTTAAAACAAATAAAACAGAAGAAATCATAAAGGAACTCATTAAAATTAGTCACAAAATAGAACAAGAAATTTGGATATTCAAACAAGAGAGAGAAAAATGGGCAGAATTTTGCGAAAAAAAAATGGATCCAAAAAAGGAAAGCCATCACTGGAATATAATTAGTGTTATAAAACAATCAAAACCAACACTAATCCTTCAATACTCTAACCGATATGAATAGCAAGAACGAACAAACAGATGGCTGAAATAATTGCTGGATATCTTTCAAGCACTTCCAGACTCAGCTATACGAATGAAGGCAGGACTCTAAAAAATAATATAAACAAGTTAGTTAAACAAGCAAGAAATTACCATTAACAAGATATTTACCCGAGAGACTTCACACTGAATGAGCTAAACTCATCAATAGGAAAGTTAAATCCAAGATGTCACCTGGAGATGCTCTAATCTTTGGTCAAATGATTAAACACTTTGGAGACAAAGCTAAAAATCAACTCCTACGAATACTGAAGATTTCATGGCAAACTGGTAAACTACCAAAGAATTGGAAGATATCAATTATAGTGCTAATACTGAAACCAAACAAAGATGCCAAGGAATTCAAGAACTATCGGCCAATTGCTCTTACCAGCATACTTTGTAAAATAAAAGAACGAATTATCCACTCTAGGCTCATAGTCTGGCTCACTAACAATAATAAAATAAACTTCTACCAAACTTCCTATAGATCCAGACACTGTACATCTGATCAACTGTTCTACTTCTGTCAATCAATAATAGATTTCTAGGAAAAACCGCAAAAGAAGACAACGGCCGTATTCCTGGATATGACCTCAGCTTTTGATCGAGTGTAGAAATTATTTGAAAGGCTGCACAACATCGGAGTAAGAGGAAAAACCTTAATCTGGATTGCAGACTTCTTAAGGGAAAGAAGGATAAAGGTTCGGGTCAATAGAACATTTTCCAAGGACCGAAGAACATGGGCTGGTGTACCTCAGGGATCTGTGCTCAGTCCTCTACACTTCTCGCTATATATTAACTGTTGTTTATGTAAATAGATGAATATTATTTGTATTATTTAAAGCCTCATTATGTAAAAATATATGTATATATAAATTGGACATTTGTTGTTGGCCATTATCAAGTTTGAGCTCTTGTACGTCTAATTACGACACAACAAAAGTGGCGACGAGGATGCGCGATCTACAGAGCCAGTAAAAAGGAGGAAAACGGCGTCTATGCAAGTATAACAACTACATCTTTTAAACTATCTGGATCAAGAAAACAAAGGAGTAGAAAAGATCAGCATGCCAAGTTCAAAGTTAATGAAACCTTTTAGATGCTATAGCCCAGTGGAGGACACTTCGATCTTTTTGTACAAAAATTTGAGGCTTTCTTTTTGGCATCTGAAGGAGGAGATTAAAGTGCTGATTTTTACCTCGCTACCAGATTCTGAAACGTTGAAGCAGGGAAACGACATTTTCTTCCTGGTCTAATGAAAGATCAACCCTATGATACTATCATTCAAAGAATTAAGCTGCATTTGGATCCAAAGAAGAAAGTGATACCACAGCGATGCAGATTTTTAAAGAGAATTCAACAGGAAGGAGAATCAATTTCGGAATATCTTAGAAAATTGAAACATTTAGCAATAAATTGTAATTTCGGCGATATGCTGGGAACCATGACGCGAGACCGTTTTGTGGCTGGAATCAAGTTGGAAAGCCTGCAAAAGAAGCTACTACAAGAAAACGACGATGTCACCCTGGATAAAGTTTTGCAGTGGCGATCTCGTTCGAACTGGCGGAGATAAATACAAGAGAATTACAAGATAAGTTAGTGGCCAAGATATCCCTGTGAATGGAAAAGATGTGGATGCACCCTTAGAAAATAAAATTAAAGAGTGATAGAGGAGGCGCCTGAACCTGAATAATGTTTCGCAATTAAGATCTTTCATAGGACTCTTAATTTATTATTATAGATTCATAAAGAATATAGCAAACATTTTAGCGCTATTCTATCAACTTTTGAATAAAAATTGTAGAAGGAATTGGACGAAAGAATATCGAATGTTATTTAAAAAATGTAAATCATTATTAATGGACTATGGACTAGGCGTAATTCTGAGTCATAGAAATGATAGAAAGGAAGAATGCCCTATAGATTTTGCTTCTAGAACATTAACTAAAGCGGAAAAACGTTTCTATCAACTAGAAAATAAAGCGTTGAGCATAAATTTTGGCGTTGAGAAATTCAGACAATACTTACTGGGACGAAATTTGTATTAGTCACAGACAACCGACCCTTAATTCATATATTTTCACCTCATAAACCAATTCCAATATGTGCATCATCCAGAATTAAAATATGGTCCTTAAAATGAGCTGCGTTTAATTATACTGTGGAATTTCGAAAAACTAGTGATAATTCCAATGTTGACGCATTGTCACGTCTTCCTTTAGAATCGAGTGTCAGGGAGTCTCTTGATGAAGACCAGGTACTTCTTCTCGGGAAGTTGAATGAGGTACCGTTCTCTTTTATGGAGGTTGCATATGAGACGCCCCAAGATAAAATACTGTCTATAGTATTAAGGAATGTTAGAGAAGGAAACCGGACATTTACAAGGGTACCGAGAGAAAACCCACTAGCTCCTCATTATAAGATCAATGAGGAATTAAGTTTGGAGTTTGGTTGTCTTCATTGGCGTGAAAGTGTGGTAATTCCCCAAAAATTAGATCTTTGATTTTAAATGACTTGCATGAAATACACATGGGGATTGTTAAAATGAAGATGTTTGCCAGACGATATTTTCTGGTGGCCAGGCATAGACAGTAACATCGAGGAGTTAACTAGAGAATGTAGAGTATGCCAAGAATCGGCAAGCATGGCCCCGGCTACCATCTCGGAATGGACTTGGCCCGAAAAACCGTGGCATCGACTTCATCTTGATCTTGCGGGTCCGTTCATGGGAAGAATGTTTTTGGTTCTCGTGGACGCATCCTCAAAGTGGATAGAAATTTTTATCATCAAAGATATTACCAGCAAAGCGATTATAAATCATCTTAGAGAAATTTTTGCCACATTTGTTTTGCCCTAATTTTTGGTAACAGATAACGGAAGACAGTTTGTCTCCGGTGAATTCGAGAAATTTACCAAAATGAATGGTTTACGATAGGAGGTTCCAGAGGTTACATCAGGAAACAAGGAGTAGACTGCTTCTGTGCACGTGCCCTCTTGCACTCCTAGACCAGGGCCTGTTGCTGTGCATGTGCCCTCTTGCACTCCTAAACCGGAGCCTGCCACTGTGCAAGTACCCTTTCGCAGTCCTAGACCTCAGAGAGCCAGGAAACCCCCAGACCGACTGGAGTATTATTAAGGGGGGATATGTGTTGTGTTGTAAATAGATGAAGATTATTTGCATTCTTTAAAGTCTCATATGTAAGAATATATGTGTATATAAATTGGACATTTGTTGTTGGCCAAACGAAAAGAATAAGAGCTAAAAAAAGAGTCATGGTCAAGTTTGAGTTGTTGTACGTCTAATTACGAATCAACCTTAACAACATCCATCCTCACTGAAGACACAAAAGTTGCCTGTTATGCAGATTATATAGCCATATGGCACACAAGTAGCAGTATAGAAATATCAGAAAAATACTGAACACATCAATGAGAGGACTGGAGAAGTAGGCAATGAAACTCAAAATGACCATATACCCAATAAACAAAAACCTATAGGTCTCCTTCGCTGACAGGAAAAAAGGCATGAATTTATCTCCAAAATAAGCATAAACAACCATATAATTGGTGTGATACTTGATGAGTAATTGCGATTTACAGAACACATAATCAGCACCTCAAATAGAGCTACCAAAACCTAAACATTCTGAGAGGGCTATGTGGAACAAATTGGGGAGCAAAACCCAAAATTATCAGAACAACATATATCACCTTAATAAGGCCAATAATGGAATATGCAACACCCGTCTGGGCTCCCTCAAGTTCATCACTAAAAAGAAGACTAGACAGTGTTCAAGCAAAAGCGGCCAAATTAATCACTGGTTCTGTTTCAAATACCAACAATGAGAAAATTCAGAGAGAATGTGGTCTAGACCTACTTGAAAGCAGAAGACAATTAAAAACAATAAAATTCACCAATAGCTTAAAAACTAAAGAAACCGAACACATATTCCATATAACCTATTTAAACTGGACACAAAAAGAAAGGTTCAAAATATCTTCAACACTTCAGAACGACAACAATATTAGAAAGAGCATAAATATGAAACATAATGAATTTCAAATTCGAGAATAACCACAATATTTCTTACCCCATTGCATCAAATGTAATCATCAATCTTACTCTGAATGAACCCTGCAATAAAAAAAGAGAACAAAAACATACTTATAAAGAAAGGACTTGACACAATTGGTTTATGCGATCAGATAAATTATTTAACAGCATATACAGATGGATCAGCAGACCTTACCATAAGTAATGGAGGGGCTGGAATTAACATAATACTGCAAGATGGAACATACATAAAAATCAAAGAAGGAGCAAGAAAGATTTCGTCAAACTTCACTTGTGAACTGACAGCTATCTGGAAAGCCCTTGATGTATGCCTTAACCAACCATCCCTGCATCAAGCAGAAGGAATTATAATAGACCGTACAACGACTTCATATCCGATCTTGAAGCAATTCAGAAGGGCAATACTATAATCACACAGAAAATACACTCGTTACTTACTCAACTGATATCATTGGAGAATAACTGCATTCTACAATGGATTCCTGCCAGTGTTTGGATAGGGGGTAATGATATGGCAGTTGAATTTGCAAAGGAAGCCAGAAAGTTGAGCCAAAGGAAAGAACAAATGTCATTATTTGACGCTAATGCTTTTGCAAAATACAAGATAATTAAACAAAAAATAAGAAAAGATCAAAATGTGAAATAAACTCCGAGAGAAAAATGACAAAACTATAACAAGATTTAGAACAAAACATTATAAAGGATGACAATACATCCAGATGGCACAAGAACCTATAGAACATGCAACTGTCC
This sequence comes from Cordylochernes scorpioides, assembly GCA_030710605.1. Classification (NCBI taxonomy): domain Eukaryota; kingdom Metazoa; phylum Arthropoda; class Arachnida; order Pseudoscorpiones; family Chernetidae; genus Cordylochernes; species Cordylochernes scorpioides. The sequence goes on along the minus strand of CP092869.1, from coordinate 43,150,804 downwards.
TGGTGTGGAACTAACACCTACCCACATATTCTCATGTCCGCAGCCTTGTAGAAAATTGACATAGACCCAGAGCAGCTGCTTTACACACACAAGATAGTGGACAATGCTGCTGCTGCTGTGATAGAGATGCATGGAGACATCTGAGGCTCTTTATTGGACACGACAAAAATAACAACGGCATTCCAGAGTAAAATAAATCATCAGAAATAGATAAATATTTTTCAAATGAATTAAAATAAATATAATCGATACTGAGAGAGAGTTGAATTGAAAAAATTAGAAAATTATTATTTTCGAAATTTAAATAGCTGAGAGGATTCCAGCAAACCGCATCTAAAATATCAGTTTATTTTTTTGCTACATGTTTTAATTTGCATATACCTATTTTACATATCTCAGATTGTATTTAAAAATCGTTAACCATTTCTTCTAACTTTTGGCGAAATGGTGTTTTATTAATTTATAATTTGATATTTTTAGGGTTCTTTCCTGATATTCAAAAAGGAAAAATACGTGTCGTTCAGTTATATTTTTCAATTTATCAAACAATTTGGCCGCTGAATAGCTGATTCTGGTAGAGCGCCATCTAGAGAATAAAGTTGTAACTAAAATCAATTTCGAATTTTTCATTATTTGCCATATAAAATCCCACTGCCTCCTGAACACAATGGTGTTTACCGCATTGCTCTAGCGTAAATATTCGCGGAGTTATTAATTTTTAAAGTTGTGCGGGACTTTTGGATCACCCTGTATATGTATTATCAATTTTATTCTCCTTTTCTCTCTCGCATAAACTTAAATTTTGTGATTTGAAGAATAATTAAATTATAAGTTAGAAAGTATATGTTAGCGCCAATTCAATGTGCAAAACTTTGTAAATATGTAGTAAATGTAATAAGCATTGTGACAACCAGTTTCAAAAGTTGGCTTCATGCCATTAAGACTAAAAGGGATAGCCAGGCTAAAGATATATGAATAAAAATCGTTTAAAATTCTTTTCTTTCAAAAATAAAGCATCCCATCTCAGAAAAAACACAGGAGAGAGAAATTTAAAATCACTCCTCAATGATTCATCCCGCTATAATAAGCGCGGCCGGTGAACACCCTCCAGAAGTGACCCCGCAACACCAGTTTGATGTCCCTTGTTTTATTACCCTCTTTCTCCCCCCACAGGAACTTTCTTTAAGTCCTTTCTGCAACCTTACCGATGATTTACACGCCATTTCTATTTTCATGCCGTCACACTGGTCTGATATCAACCTAACTATTTGATACATTTTTATTTCCATTATAGAAAATCTTAGTTGGACATTATAAATACGTTTTCTCTTTTTGGAGATGAATATATGTATTTTAATTATTTTAAAATGTTTTTCTTTTTTATTCATTTTCAATCAAATTCTTAAACTTTGTCATTATACATTTTAATCATTTCTATATATCAAAAGGGACAAAGGTCGCCTCTCCCGTCAAAATAGACGTCAAAACCTGACGCCATCTATTGACCGTCGCCGCAAACTAGCGGCCTCGGGTCGGTGACAAAGCCACAGTTTGGCAAACTGAAAAGCGTCCACCGAGAGACCATGGTTTCGGGCTAATAGCCCTCATCAGCCTAGGGTGGACTTGTGGGGGCTGAGAGACTTCCTTCCAGCCTGCTGGGATGACGGACCACGCCATAAATTAATGATGGACCGTGACGGCGGGCGGCTAACTTCGGCAACACCGGAGCTGACGTCACACACCCGTACTTTCACTTTTGGTTTTGGTATCCTGCAAGCGGCGTATAGCCGCGCTGACTCATATTTTCTTTCCCCATGATTACCATTTCAATATATATATGATCCTTTCACCTTGTTGTAGTTAATTAAAGATAAATCAACGTTAAGCGCTGTGTGTGTAGTCAAATTGAAATACAACAAAGATTATCAGACTGAAGAAGCGCAAGACCTAAAACGTCAGACTGAAGAAGCGCAAGGCCTAAAACGTGAGTAACCAATTTTCTTTTGATTACTTGTTTCATCCTTTTTTCTACTTACCAAATATTTTGTAAAATGGCAAACACGACGATTACAAAATTGAATGGTTCTAAATACTCCAGCTGGAGCTTCCAGATGAAATTCGTTCTAATCGAAAACAACGTGTGGAGTTTGATCAATCCAGGAGAGGCTAAGCCTGACCCTAGTGACCTTGTTGCAACAAAACTTTTTTTTGTCGCGGGAGGGTAAGGCGTTTGCAAAAATTTGCCTCGGGATTAATGATGAACAACAATTGCATGTCCAACATTTGAATACTCCGAAAGAGGTCTGGGAGGAACTGGAAAAATTATACGCACCAAAGGATAGTAGATATCGAGCCGTACAACTAAGAAGGCAGTATGGCGTAAGGTTGACTCAGCACAGCAATATGGAAGGGTATATGGGGAAGATAAACCACACTGTAAACGAACTGGCCCTAATTGGCGAAAAAATTGATGATGGCGATTTGGCTATGGTTCTTTTGGGTGGATTACCAGAGGATTGGGACACCGTTGTCTCAACCATATGTAACTTGCCTGATTCAGACCTCACGACCGCCACAGTTAAAAGACGGCTGTTGGCAGAAGCAGAAAGGCGTTCGTCAAATCTACCAAAATATGTGGGTGCCATGGTCGTTAATGCCTCTTCAAAGCCCATTGAAACAGAAAAACAATTTAAAGCAAAGGTTGTTTGTTTCAAATGTGGAGGTAAAGGCCATTATGCAAGGGAATGCAGGAAGAAAGGAGAGAATGAACAAAACCAAAGAGGTTTGACCAAAATAAAGGCCCAAATATGTCGGCAATGTGCAACACTTTGTTTGGAGCTACCGCCGAGACCTGGATCATAGATTCTGGAGTGACGCATCATATGACTCCCAAGAGAGATTACTTCACATGTCTGAAAGAGTGCACAAGCAATATGAGTTACATCACTGTTGCGAATGGCTCTTCTATAGAAGCATGTGGTATCGGTACTGTCAGTGCCAATATTGTTGGACACAAGGCAGATGCCAGCAATTTGGTTGCCCAGAACACCTTGTACGTTCCAGATATGCGTCACAGTGTTCTGTCTGTACTCCAAATGATAGAAAACGGTAGAAAAGTTGTCTTCAACAAGAGTGGTTGCCACATTCTGGACATGAAAGGTAAACTCTTGATAGAGGGAAAGAAGCTGGGTAGACTTTACTACGTCCAGACTACTCCATCCTCTCCGATAGATCAGAATGATCGTGTTTCTCTTGCATCTGAATGCAAGGAAGAGCTTACACTGGAACTTTGGCACAAAAGGCTGATGCATGGAAATGTATATACGATAGCAAAGATGGCCAAGAACCAAAGCGTAAGAGGACTTGATTGCAGCCCGGCAAAGCCAAAAAATTGCGAAGACTGCTTGATCGGCAAGTCTTACCGTCTGCCATTCCTTCAGCACTCACACAAGGAGGAAAAAGAAATCATGCCGTTGGACTTGGTGCATGCGGACTTGATGGGTCCACTTGACGTATTGAGCTGGGGAGGAGCCAAGTACGTCTTAACAATCATTGATGAATCTACGAGATGTGCAAGTATATTTTTCCTGAAAAACAAAGGCGGAACCCTGGGAAAAGTCAAAGAGGGGATTCAAGAATCTGAGAAACAAACCAACCGGAAACTAAAACGAATACGTACGAATAATGGCTTGGAATTTTGTTCCAAGGAATATGACACTTTCTGCACGAGCGTTGGAATAGTTCATGAACACACTATGACGTATACACCCCAACAGAATGGTGTGGCAGAAAGAATGAATAGGACACTCCTAGATATTGTCAGGAGCACTATATCTAGAAGTGGTCTGCCAAAGGCTTCCTGGGCGGAACTGACTTAAACCGCAGCCTATGTCAGAAACAGAGTTCTCAACAATCACAATGATGAGAGCACGCCATATGAACTGTGGACAGGGAACAAGCCTAGTCTTAAACACATAAGAGCTATTGGCTGTCAAGTATTTGTCCTTATTCCAAGACAAGTCCGTAAATCCAAACTCGAAAGGAGAGATGTCAAATGTAACCTTGTTGGATATGCACTCAGAGGACGTGGCTACAGAGTGTGGATTCCTGAGATGAATAAAGTGGTGGAATCTCGGGACTGTGTCTTCAAAGAGAGTGATGTATCGAGGAACGACAGCAACTGGGAGGTGCTTCCATCAGTTGAACACTACAGCTATGGGACTCAACGGGAGATTGAAGGGTATCCAGTGTCTTTATTAGATCAAGAAGACGTGATACCTACAGAAGAGGGCAGCCATAATGAAGATACTGTGAAGCCTTCTCCCACTCGAACTCATCCAAGGATCCTAAGAAACCAGAGAAATGCTCAGAACTCAATTGAACTCCTCAGTACTGAAGTAAATAAAGGAGATCCTACTTCGTATAAAGAAGCTATCCAAGGCCCTGAAGCTGAGCATTGGCTTGAAGCAATCGAAGAAGAATTGGAATCCTTGAGAAAGCACAAAGTTGGGGAACCAACAGAACTACCAAAAGACTCTGCCCCAATTGCTTGTAAGTGGGTACTACACAAGAAGACCAACGCCGAGGGTCAAGTAGTTGGATACAAGGCCCGACTTGTGGCAAAGGGCTTCACTCAACAAAAGGGAATCGATTATGATGAGATTTACTCACCTGTTTCTAGTTTTGAAACGACAAGACTGCTCACAGCAATAAGTGTTGAAAATAACTGGTTCATAGACCAATATGACGTGAAAAGTGCTTATCTCTACGGCAAGCTTGACCGAGTGATCTACATGGAACAACCAGAAGGCTTTGTTAAACCTGGTGAGGAACATCTTTACTGCCAACTCAAAAGGTCTCTGTACGGACTGAAGCAAAGCGGCAGATGTTGGAACAAGTGCCTTGATGAGTGGTTGAAGAAAAAGGGATTTATGAGGAATCCAGTTAACCCTTGTGTCTACAAGCTCAAGCTGAACGACGGAATGATAATATTATCATTATACGTGGATGATATTCTTACTCTGACGGAGAATCAAGAAGTGAGAGAAAAGTGCATTGAACTGCTGAGAAGTCACTTCGAAACAAAATACATCGGACCAGTATCCTACCTGCTTGGTGTCCACTTCACTCGATCAAAGGGTGGATGCGTAACTCTAACACAAAGAGCCTATATAAAAAGTCTACTGGAACGGTTCAATCTTCAGGAAGAAGGAGAAGTCTCAACGCCGATGGAAACCAGACCAGAACTTCTTGAGGAAGATGAAGAAAACTGCCAAAACCTTCCCTACCGTGAACTAATTGGTGGACTTCTCTACATTTCACAGCGGACAAGGCCAGACATTGCCTATGCAGTAAGTCAATTGGCTCGCTATTGTTCAAAGTACACTAGGAAACACTGGGTTGCTGCGAAACGAATTTTAAGATACCTCACCCGCAATTACTGGCGTTCGGCTTGAAAGGCCGTGTGAAAATTAAAAATGTTTGCGAAATTTCAAAATGCATCATTTTCAATAAATATTTTTGGTAGCTTAATAAAATGCATTTATTTGAAGAACTTTTCATTTTAAGAGAAATCTATTTTGTATATCCCGAGTTATTAATTCAAACGGCCTTTAAAGCCGAGCGCCAGTCACTGGGAATTTTAGCGTCCCTATTATTGGCCGTTTTACTTTTGGTTTTATAGACGTTCAAACGCACCAAATAAGTTGAGAATTCGTTTTTTTATTACTCTTGCTTCAATTTTATGCATTCTAAATTGTATTTTGTGATTGTAATTTTGTATAATATAATAGAAGTTCGGTTCCACTTTTGGTTTTTCAAAAAACAAAAATTTGATATCCTATGTCCCTAAAATAGGAAAATCTATTATATTACTCTCCACAATGCATTCGACCACAACAATAGATCAAGAAACTGCTGAACAATAAAAGCCCGAGATAGTCACATTTTATAATATGACCAAAGGTGGTGTAGATGTAGTTGATTAGAAATGTATTCTGTTGGAAGAAGAACCAAAAGATGGCCCCTATGTTTATTTTTTTAACTTTTTGGATGTGGTTGCAATAAATTCAGCAGTAATTTATAAGGCTGTCAAGCAAGACGGTGGAATGGCTCGAAAATATTTTATAAAGCAGCTTGCTCTACAACTAATGAGAGATGCCTTGAATGTGAGAAATCAAACCAAAATTTTGTCAAGAGATCTACAAGTATTAATTCAGAAGCATGCTGAAACTTTATCACTTGAGGTAGACAAATATTTATTTGATATTCAAACGAAATATCAATAGTGTGTGTAATCTAGGAAACCACAAGCGGCAGTCCTTGTTCCAAAAAAACGCAAAAGATGCTTCCTATGTAAAAAAGATCGTCGAACTCAAATGCAATGCAAAAAATGCAAAGAACCAATCTGCAAAGATCATTCTATTGAAATATGCTTGAATTGTGCACCTAATCTTGAATAAAATATTTTAGATAGAATTTTTTAGACTATATATATATAATATTTTAGATATTTAGATAGAAAGAGTTTCTTGTAAATTTTCATTTAATTTTGTTTAGAGCTCTGTTTATTCGAAAAAAAACCAAAATATTTATTCTTTGGAAATTATGTGTATATGTTTAATTTCTTTTTAATATTATAATTAACATGGGTTATTATTGATTTTAAAAGTCGGCCTGAGAGGCCGAACGCCAGTAATTGTGTAAGGGAAATAGGCGCCAGTAACTAAGGGTTAAAATCTTCAGAGCATCTAGGCATCACCTATAGACGGTGTTAAAAGTTGTGGCATAGAATATGTAAATATCTTTTTGAGTGTATGACTTGGAATGTAAATTTCTTTTAAATGAATTATTATTATGTAAATTTCCCTTTTGTATATAACTGAGCAGTGTTGTTGAAATAAAGAGTTTCTTAGTAGAGCGAGAGCCTGTACGTGTGTAGCCGCTGGGTATTGTCTTCGTTATTTTCTTTCTTGCTTGATCACCTGAGGCAGCCCAAACTACATCAAAACTTTAGGTCAAAGTTTTACTTGTTAAGAGGAGGTTTCTTCAATCTGACCTCGCGTACCTTAACATTTAGTGGCGTCCCCGGGTGGGCTGCATCGGCTGGTCAAGTTGAGTAAAAGCCTGCAGAGCCTGGGAATCAAGGAATTCGTGCTCAGGAAAAAGAGCTCAGTGAAGTATTAGCCTGCCGAGGTGCTGAGGAAGTATTAGCCTGCCGAGGTGCAGAGGAAGTATTAGCCTGCCGAGTAGCAGAGGAAGTATTAGTCTGCCGAGGTGCAGAGGAAGTATTAGCCTGCCGAGTGCAGAGGAAGTATTAGCCTGCCGAGGTGCAGAGGAAGTATTAGCCTGCCGAGTAGCAGAGGAAGTATTAGCCTGCCGAGGTGCAGAGGAAGTATTGGCCTGCCGAGTAGCAGAGGAGGTATTGGAGCCTGCCGAGTAGCAGAGGAAGTAGTGGAGCCTGCCGAGTAGCAGAGGAAGTAGGAGAGCCTGCCGAGTAGCAGAGGGAGAGTGAGAATCTGCGGAGCTCAAAGGAACAGAAGCACAAGAAGCTCAAGCTCAGGAAGCAGAAGCTAAAGAAGCTCAAGGAAAAAGAAGCTAAAGAAGCTCAAGGGAAGAGAAGCTAAAGAAGCTCAAAGGCAAAGAAGCTAAAGAAGCTCAAAGGCAAAGAAGCTAAAGAAGTTCAAGGCAAAGAAGCTAAAGAAGCTCAAGGGAAAGGAAGCTAAAGAAGCTCAAAGGCAAAGAAGCTAAAGAAGCTCAAGGTTTAAAGGAGCTCAAGAGGCCCTTTGTTAAAGGTTTAAAGGAGCCCAAGAAGCCCTTTGTTAAAGGTTTAAAGGAGCTCGGGAAGCCCTTTGTTAAAGGTTAAAAAGAGCTCAGTGAAGCTCAAGGTTTAAAGGAGCTCAAGAAGCCCTTTGTTAAAGGTTTAAAGGAGCTCAAGAAGCCCTTTGTTAAAGGTTTAAAGGAGCTCAAGAAGCCCTTTGTTAAAGGTTTAAAGGAGCTCGAGAAGCCCTTTGTTAATGGTTTAAAGGAGCTCAAGAAGCCCTTTGTTAAAGGTTTAAAGGAGCTCAAGAAGCCCTTTGTTAATGGTTTAAAGGAGCTCAAGAAGCCCTTTGTTAAAGGTTTAAAGGAGCTCAAGAGGCCCTTTGTTAAAGGTTTAAAGGAGCTCGAGAAGCCCTTTGTTAATGGTTTAAAGGAGCTCAAGAAGCCCTTTGTTAAAGGTTTAAAGGAGCTCAAGAGGCCCTTTGTTAAAGGTTTAAAGGAGCTCAAGAAGCCCTTTGTTAAAGGTTTAAAGGAGCTCAAGAAGCCCTTTGTTAAAGGTTAAAAAGAGCTCAGTGAAACTCAAGGTTTAAAGGAGCTCAAAAAGCCCTTTGTTAAAGGTTAAAAGGAGCTCAAAAGGCCCTTTGTTAAAGGTTAAAAAGAGCTCAGTGAAGCTCAAGGTTTAAAGGAGCTCAAAAGGCCCTTTGTTAAAGGTTAAAAAGAGCTCAGTGAAGCTCAAGGTTTAAAGGAGCTTGTTGAAGAAGCTACAGGGTGAAAGGCTACCTACAAGGTGAAAGGCTACCTACAAGGTAAAAAGGATACCTACAAGGTAAAAGGATAACTACAAGGTGAGATGGAGGAAGTTAGCAGAAGGCGTAGAAAGGCGATAAGAGACGTTTTTACCGAGGTGGTAAATGATATGAATACAGAGTTAAGGGATCCTCTTATTGATAAAAGTGGCATATATGCCAAATTTGATAGATTAGAATCTCTCCATTTGGAGCTGGTGGCATTGAATGAACGATGCCAGGCAATTTTATTGGCCAAAGATGAGGCTACTGACGATGAAATTGATAAAGAATTTGAGGATTGTGAGGTCTACATCACGGAAAGATATTATTTGAAGGCTAGAATTCGCGTAATGCGTGAGCAGGATAGGGATGCTCAGGTCAAGACTTCTCAAATTCCACCAGGGGCGTCTAGTGCCTCTCCGAATTCAGAAACCGATAATCAGAAAGTTATCAAACTTCAGACTATTTCTACGTCTCTATCGAAAAACCCGGAAGAGTCCATGAAAAATGAAATTGAAGGCGTGGAAAAAGAGGATTCTGTAAAAACTGCTAGAGCTACGGATGTGAAGCCTGCTCTAGCTAAAGCTAGAATACTAAAGGAAGCTTGTTCAGCTCCCTCTATAATATATATTGAATATGAGAACAAAAAAGGTGCTGTGAATGCTATTAAAGAAAAGGAATTGAACGAGGCAGTTAAATGCAATGAAGTGAAGGATTCTGAAACTGCAGTTGATAGCTATGTAGGGGTGAAGGAAGCTGAGGCTAAAGACAAAGCAAATGAAGCGGGAGCAAAACCTGATAAAGTGAATTCTAAAGACGGAGATAAAGGAGATCAAGTAAAAGAATCTGAAGCAGGAGATGAAGGCGACGGAAAAAGGATTCTGAAGCGAAGCCTAAGGGCGAAGGCGTAAAGGAATCTGAAGCGAATCCTAGGGACGAAGGAATAAAGGATTCTGAAGATGAGCCTAAGGGCGACGGAGTAAGGGATTTTGAAGATGAGCCTAAGGGCGACGGAGTAAATGATTCTAAGGATGAGCCTAAGGGCGACGGAGTAAAGGATTCTGAAGATGAGCCTAAGGGCGACGGAGTAGGTGATTCTGAAGCGAAGCCTAAGGGCGACGGATTAAAGGATTCTAAAGATGAGCCTAAGGGCGACGGAGTAAAGGATTCTGAAGATGAGCCTAAGGGCGACGGAGTAAATGATTCTGAAGCAAGACCAACTGGAGATACGGAATCTAAAATAAAGAATAAGGGAGATCTACAAAAACTTAAGGGCAACCCAGGGGATTGGCTCCCAAGGTGGGGGCAATTTGGTAGAAATAATGCCAATGAAAAATATGAAGAGGCAAATTTAAAGGATAAGGAGGATTCTGAAGCGAAGCCTAAGGGCGACGGAGTAAAGGATTCTGAGACTGCAATTAAAGGTTATAAACCGGTGAGCAATTCTAGAGCAGTAGCTGAGAGTACTGATTCAAAGGTGGAAGAAGAAAAGCTAGATGTAGAACAGGGTACTGATCCAAAGGTGGAAGAAAACCTAGATGCAGAACAAGGTACTGAATCAAAGGTGGAAGGAAAAATTATTGATACAAAGGATTGGTTAAATGATGGGTTCATCGAAGGAGTTGATGAAATTCCACCTGAGGGAAAAGGATACTGGTTTCCTGATCGCCCTGTTTTTGGGTGTGAGTCCGAAACGACGCCTATACGGCCAGTATGTGACGGCGCGTCCTGTCGAGGACGCAGCGGACTATCCTTGAGGCGATATTTAAAAAGGATACCCAATCTACTGAGGAGAATCCCGGAAATAGAGATAAAACTTCGGAAAAATAAGTACGGAGTTTTGGCCGACATGGGGAGATATTTCCAGGTGATCGCCATCAAGGAAAATGATTGGGACTACCTCCGATTTCTTTGGAAGAGGAAGATGGACGCTTATGGGGCAACCTCCGGTGGTGTGTATGGAGAGGGTGCCGCAGTGTGCCGAGGAGAGGATGGTTTTCCTGGATGAGAGCCTGGGCTCCCTGCAACGGTGTCCCACCTGCCTGGATCCCCCCATCACGATGGAACGGATTTTTTTTTTCTTTTTACAAAAAAGAAAGGTGGGGGTATGTTAAAAGTCGTGGCATAGAATATGTAAATATCTTTTTGAGTGTATGACTTGGAATGTAAATTTCTTTTAAATGAATTATTATTATGTAAATTTCCCTTTTGTATATAACTGAGCCGTGTTGTTGAAATAAAGAGTTTCTTAGTAGAGCGAGAGCCTGTACGTGTGTAGCCGCTGGTTTTTGTCTTCGTTATTTTCTTTCTCGCTTGATCACCCGAAGCAGTCCAAATAATATCAAGACTTTGGGTAAAAGTCTTACTTGTTAAGAGGAGGTTTCTTCAATCTGACCTCGCGTATCTTAACAGACGGACTGGGGAACAACTGTGTGTCTATTCGGATGCAGATTGGGGAACCAACCTGGACGACAGAAAGAGTACATCGGGTTACGTAGTGATGTTTGCAGGCACTCCAATCCTATGGCGAAGTTCAAAGCAAACTGTCACCGCCCTCAGCACAATGGAGGCGGAATACATTTCCTTATCATCGTCAGTCAGGGAAGTGACATGGATCAGGGAGTTCCTGAACCATTTGGATATACCACATAATATGGTTAAGCCAACTCCGGTGTGGTGCGATAACCAAGCGGCTATAGCACACGCCAAGAGCTACATCGGTCGATCCAAGACCAGGCACATCCCTATTAGATATCACTTCGTCAGAGAAAAGGTGGACGACGGTGTGATTCAACTGGACTATGTTACAAGTGGAAGAAACCTAGCAGACATTTTGACCAAGCCACTGGGGAGAAACCTACATGAACTTCATCGTTCGAGACTTTTAAACGGCGAAGTAATTCATGAAGAAGGGATCACTTCGAGGGAGGAGATTGCTGGACCGTGACGGCGGGCGGCTAACTTCGGCAACCCCGGAGCTGACGTTACACATCCGTACTTTCACTTTTGGTTTGGTATCCTGCAAGCGGCGTAGCCGCGCTGACTCATATTTTCTTTCCCCATTATTACCATTTCAATAAATATATAATCCTTTCACCTTGTTGTAGTTAATTAAAGAATAATTAACGTTAAGCGCTGTGTGTAATCCAATTGAAATACAACAATTAATTTATTTAAAGCTCGAAATAAAGGGAGGAAGGAAATAGCGGCCGCTGGGAGAAAGCCTTGTTGTTCGAACAGCGCGCGTGCCAGCGAGGTGTTCTTTAAACTCACGCGCTGGCTGAGACGTGGTGTGGCCGCCGCATATATAATAATTTTGCGTTTTCGTATTCTTTTTCTCAAACTCATGTGGATAAAACATTTAAACAGTAACCAATTATGTTACTTTTGTTATTTACTTGCATGCCATTGAACCATTATCAGCAATTCCGTCAGCCATCAACAACTAATTATATCATTTTTTCATTTATTTTTAGTTTTCATTATGTCTAGGCTTATCACACACATTTTATTACTTCAACCATCTTTTTCATTATTTGAAAACTTTTAATATATATTGACACAGCATTTATAATATTTTTAATAGTTGAGATATTTTGTTTTTGATCTTTAATTGCGTTTTTATGATTTTATCGTTGACGTCTCCTAACCTCCCCCTGCCCATCTCTTCCTTAACCCATCTCCTCACAGCCTCAGGCATTCGCCCAAGAGATTCCTAATTGCCAGACATTTTATTTTTTTCATTTATTTGATTAATCCAACTGGAACATCCTTCCTCGCTATATCATTCCCAATAGTGAGTTCAGGATCCCAGCTAGATTTTTATATTTTTTTATCACCCGACTCATCATTATTATCATTACCAATCATCATTTTTCTTTTCTTCATATTCAAGCCGAGTACAATCATCATTTGCAGCAGTAAATCTCTTGTGTTTACCTCTCCCTTACCACATTCCTCAACATACCTATCTCTCCCTATTTGTCTGCAGTAATGATGCTGACAGAACGTCTTGAACGTTCTGTTAATGAAAACAGTACCTCACTTAAACAAGTTCGTACTGCATTGTTGGACTCATTGAGATGCTTCTTTGCAGGAACATACTTAGACATCCCCTATACCCTCATCAAACCTCTGCGTCAACTTACTATATATAGTGTATCCTTAGTTCAACATAATAGCTTTATGTTTCACACTCTATTTTATTTAGTTTTTGATTTAATAGCTTCTTACCTTCTCTCTTTTTAAGTAAATTACTTTTACAACATTTCTAATTTTAAAAATCTATAAAACGAAGAGAAAAATTATTTTATTAAAATGCATAGGCTACTAGCTTTCGGGCTCCAAGCCCTTCCACAGGTACAACGTGTTGTGAGAAACTAACGCTATATAGAGAATCGATATGCGATGAATCTGCATATTTTAACTATGTATGAGGCAACGATATCAAATTAAGATATGGAAAGAAGGCTTTTTAGAAATATTTAACAAATATAGAATATGATAATTGATAAAATTATGAAAGATTTAGCATACTATTAATAGAACTATTGCGAAATAAACTAAACTAAAAAATAAAAATAATAAGATAACGCGTGATCATCTCTGGTTGCCAAACAACTGAAAAATACCATATACACCGTGACGCTAAAAAGTATAAACAGAGAGGAAAACAGGTTTGACCCGCCATCAGCGTAATCCTCGGACTATGAAAAATAGGGGTCGGGAGGGGGGGGGGGGGGGGGGGGGGGGGGGGTTATGCGGGTGGTTATGGCAAGATCAGGGGAGTGAAGTGGCCGGCCTAAAGATTATTACATATGTCTAGGTACTGCATTGGTATATCAATATGTCTGTTAATACTGTTGTTACTGATGGATAAAACTGCTTCGATAATTAACCTTTGATATTTATTGTTGATATTAGAGTATATGGTGGTAGGGGAGGATAGATTGAATGAGTGGCCAGTGGTGTCTATATGGTTGAAAATAAGGGATCTGTTGTCTTTGTTGGTAATGCATCTACCGTGCTCAGTCATCCTGATGGCTACGGACCTACCAGTCTCGCCTATGTAAGACGCGCTGCAATCGTTACATGAGACTGAGTAGACCGAGCCACCCGAGGACTGAGCAACGGTAGATCTAGGTAGTCTGGTAATAGGATGTCTGAGGATGGCGCCAATACTATTGCTATTAGAGAAATAGGTGTTGATCCCGTGTGATCTGAGGATGCGGGAGATGGCGACTGATTGGGTGGAGAAGGGCAAAAGACAACTGTTTCTGCTGACTGTAGCAGGCCTAACGGAAAGAGGGTTATATCTATATTTATGTATAAAATGGGGAGGGTATTGGGATAGGGCCAGCTGTTTTATGATTAGGGAAAATTCAATAGTTCTGAATAGGGGAAGGGAGCAGTGGGTGACCAATCTCTTGGTAAGCGTTCGAACAGTATTTATTTTATGTGATAAGGGGCATGAAGAATTGAAGTCTGTGTAGAATGTGGGATTATTGATCTTGTGGTATACGGTAGTGTGATAATGGGAGGTAGTACGTATAACCAGTATATCCAGGAACGGCAATACAGATCTGTCCTCCAATTCTAAACTGAATGAAATTTCCGGATGATAGGAGTTAAGACAATCTAAAATACTTATTTCCTGTCCGGTATCACATATGCAGAAGATATCATCAATATATCTCCGCCACATGTGAATGCCCGGTGTGATTTGCTGTTGGATCCAGTGGTCAATGGTGGCCATGACTATTTCTGCAAGGGGGGAGGATAGCGGGCTGCCCATGGGCGAGCCCCTGATTTGTTTGAAATACAGGTTGTTAAAGGTGAAAGTAGTGAAGTCTAAACATAGGGAGGATAGTGCGATTATGGATTCAATGGTATGGGGATCTACGTGGTTATCCTGCAAGAATGTTGTCAAGTGGCTAATAATGAGCTGGTGGGGGAGGGAAAGATACATGGAAATAACATCATAAGATACCATAACGGAGTTGGGAACAGGACTGAGGGAATTAACTGATTGCACAAAGGACGGGATATCCCTTATGGCAGAAGACTGTGGGCTGGCTTTCACCAAAGGTGTGAGCCAGCTAGACAGATATTTAGATAGTTTGTAGGCAGGGGAAAGGTGGTAGGCTATGATGGGACGTAGGGGGATGCCAGGCTTATGGGTCTTGGGAAGTCCGTAAATATAGGGAAGATTGCCAAGATCGGAAATGAAAGTACTATATTGAACCGGAGTGATATGACCTGACTTTTTTTAATCGCAATAGCTTTAATCTGAATGATTTAACGGAGGTGGATACCTCAGACTGTGCAATGGGGATAAACGTGGTGTTGTCACTGAGTATTTCCATCATCTTGGAGGTATATTCAACCGTGTCCAAGATGACGGTCTGGGAACCTTTGTCAGACCGGGTGACTAAAATGTTTGAGTTTCGCCTTATGGAGCTAAGGGAGCGGTACTTACCAAGAGATCGGGACTGTGGGGGGGTAGGCTTCCGGAGGATTTGGGCTATGGAACTGCGTATGTCATACTGGGATGTGTGGGAAAGGGAGCTGATGGCAGGCTCCACTCCAGAGATGATCCTGGGGATGTCGGCCTTTGTAGGAGGTCGAAATTTGAGACCTAAGGAGAGAACTTCGGCCTGCAATGGGGACAACACGGTAGAGGACAGATTGAGAAGAGTGGGAGCAGGTTGTCTGTCGGGGTGAAATGTCTCTGGGAAATCATATTTGTAGATCCAATGGGATAGCTTCTCATACTGACGGGCTTTGATGATGCTGTCCTGTCGTCGGATGTCGGAGGTGAGGAGACCCAGGAACTCAACTAGATTGGCTTGGGATAGAAGACAGGTGGCTTGGGAGATGAGGCCTTTAATGGTCTTAGAAAGACAGCGTATTCGTGAAAAGCATCCCTGGGTTCTAGCCTGTAGTAACTGGTATTGGGCTCGGAGGATAATCTTGTTTGAATGGGAATTGCCCACGGGATCTCTGATTCTGAGTGATGGGGGGATGAACCGGGCCTTTTGACAAATCTTGTTAAAGTTGAGGTGCAGTCTCCATCTGGCCAGCTGCAGTGATTTTCGACCCAGAAGGATTAGGAGTCTGACTATTTCAGGGTTGGGGTTGGTAAAGCGACGAAGTGCGTCCAAGAATAGGTGGGCTTCACGGTCGATCGCCATCGATTCCTTGAGACTAGAACATAAGTAAAAAGATTCCAATTTTAATGAGATTGACGAAATTTCTCTTAATGAATTGTAAAAATCTATAAAACGAAGAGAAAAATTATTTTATTAAAATGCATAGGCTACTAGCTTTCGGGCTCCAAGCCCTTCCACAGGTACAACGTGTTGTGAGAAACTAACGCTATATATAGAATCGATATGCGATGAATCTGCATATTTTAACTATGTATGAGGCAACGATATCAAATTAAGATATGGAAAGAAGGCTTTTTAGAAATATTTAACAAATATAGGATATGATAATTGATAAAATTATGAAAGATTTAGCATACTATTAATAGAACTATTGCGAAATAAAATAAACTAAACTAAAAAATAAAAATAATAAGATAACGCGTGATCATCTCTGGTTACCAAACAACTGAAAAATACCATATACACCGTGACGCTAAAAAGTATAAACAGAGAGGAAAACAGGTTTGACCCGCCATCAGCGTAATCCTCGGACTATGAAAAATAGGGGTCGGGAGGGGGGGGGGGGGGGTTATGCGGGTGGTTATGGCAAGATCAGGGGAGTGAAGTGGCCGGCCTAAAGATTATTACATATGTCTAGGTACTGCATTAGTATATCAAAATGTCTGTTAATACTGTTGTTACTGATGGATAAAACTGCTTCGATAATTAACCTTTGATATTTATTGTTGATATTAGAGTATATGGTGGTAGGGGAGGATAGATTGAATGAGTGGCCAGTGGTGACTATATAGTTAAAAATAAGGGATTCCCATTCAAACAAGATTATCCTCCGAGCCCAATACCAGTTACTACAGGCTAGAACCCAGGGATGCTTTTCACGAATACGCTGTCTTTCTAAGACCATTAAAGGCCTCATCTTCCAAGCCACCTGTCTTCTATCCCAAGCCAATCTAGTTGAGTTCCTGGGTCTCCTCACCTCCGACAACCGACGACAGGACAGCATCATCAAAGCCCGTCAGTATGAGAAGCTATCCCATTGGATCTACAAATATGATTTCCCAGAGACATTTCACCCCGACAGACAACCTGCTCCCACTCTTCTCAATCTGTCCTCTACCGTGTTGTCCCCATTGCAGGCCGAAGTTCTCTCCTTAGGTCTCAAATTTCGACCTCCTACAAAGGCCGACATCCCCAGGATCATCTCTGGAGTGGAGCCCGCCATCAGCTCCCTTTCCCACACATCCCAGTATGACATACGCAGTTCCATAGCCCAAATCCTCCGGAAGCCTACCCCCCCACAGTCCCGATCTCTTGGTAAGTACCGCTCCCTTAGCTCCATAAGGCGAAACTCAAACATTTTAGTCACCCGGTCTGACAAAGGTTCCCAGACCGTCATCTTGGACACGGTTGAATATACCTCCAAGATGATGGAAATACTCAGTGACAACACCACGTTTATCCCCATTGCACAGTCTGAGGTATCCACCTCCGTTAAATCATTCAGATTAAAGCTATTGCGATTAAAAAAGTCAGGTCATATCACTCCGGTTCAATATAGTACTTTCATTTCCGATCTTGGCAATCTTCCCTATATTTACGGACTTCCCAAGACCCATAAGCCTGGCATCCCCCTACGTCCCATCATAGCCTACCACCTTTCCCCTGCCTACAAACTATCTAAATATCTGTCTAGCTGGCTCACACCTTTGGTGAAAGCCAGCCCACAGTCCTCTGCCATAAGGGATATCCCGTCCTTTGTGCAATCAGTTAATTCCCTCAGTCCTGTTCCCAACTCCGTTATGGTATCTAATGATGTTATTTCCATGTATCTTTCCCTCCCCCACCAGCTCATTATTAGCCACTTGACAACATTCTTGCAGGATAACCACGTAGATCCCCATACCATTGAATCCATAATCGCACTATCCTCCCTATGTTTAGACTTCACTACTTTCACCTTTAACAACCTGTATTTCAAACAAATCAGGGGCTCGCCCATGGGCAGCCCGCTATCCTCCCCCCTTGCAGAAATAGTCATGGCCACCATTGACCACTGGATCCAACAGCAAATCACACCGGGCATTCACATGTGGCGGAGATATATTGATGATATCTTCTGCATATGTGATACCGGACAGGAAATAAGTATTTTAGATTGTCTTAACTCCTATCATCCGGAAATTTCATTCAGTTTAGAATTGGAGGACAGATCTGTATTGCCGTTCCTGGATATACTGGTTATACGTACTACCTCCCATCATCACACTACCGTATACCACAAGATCAATAATCCCACATTCTACACAGACTTCAATTCTTCATGCCCCTTATCACATAAAATAAATACTGTTCGAACGCTTACCAAGAGATTGGTCACCCACTGCTCCCTTCCCCTATTCAGAACTATTGAATTTTCCCTAATCATAAAACAGCTGGCCCTATCCCAATACCCTCCCCATTTTATACATAAATATAGATATAACCCTCTTTCCGTTAGGCCTGCTACAGTCAGCAGAAACAGTTGTCTTTTGCCCTTCTCCACCCAATCAGTCGCCATCTCCCGCATCCTCAGATCACACGGGATCAACACCTATTTCTCTAATAGCAATAGTATTGGCGCCATCCTCAGACATCCTATTACCAGACTACCTAGATCTACCGTTGCTCAGTCCTCGGGTGGCTCGGTCTACTCAGTCTCATGTAACGATTGCAGCGCGTCTTACATAGGCGAGACTGGTAGGTCCGTAGCCATCAGGATGACTGAGCACGGTAGATGCATTACCAACAAAGACAACAGATCCCTTATTTTCAACCATATAGACACCACTGGCCACTCATTCAATCTATCCTCTCCTACCACCATATACTCTAATATCAACAATAAATATCAAAGGTTAATTATCGAAGCAGTTTTATCCATCAGTAACAACAGTATTAACAGACATATTGATATACCAATGCAGTACCTAGACATATGTAATAATCTTTAGGCCGGCCACTTCACTCCCCTGATCTTGCCATAACCACCCGCATAACCCCCCCCCCTCCCGACCCCTATTTTTCATAGTCCGAGGATTACGCTGATGGCGGGTCAAACCTGTTTTCCTCTCTGTTTATACTTTTTAGCGTCACGGTGTATATGGTATTTTTCAGTTGTTTGGCAACCAGAGATGATCACGCGTTATCTTATTATTTTTATTTTTTAGTTTATTTAATTTTATTTCGCAATAGTTCTATTAATAGTATGCTAAATCTTTCATAATTTTATCAATTATCATATCCTATATTTGTTAAATATTTCTAAAATGCCTTCTTTCCATATCTTAATTTGATATCGTTGCCTCATACATAGTTAAAATATGCAGATTCATCGCATATCGATTCTATATATAGCGTTAGTTTCTCACAACACGTTGTACCTGTGGAAGGGCTTGGAGCCCGAAAGCTAGTAGCCTATGCATTTTAATAAAATAATTTTTCTCTTCGTTTTATAGATTTTTACAATTCATTAAGAGAAATTTCGTCAATCTCATTAAAATTTCTAATTTTATTTTGCATTTTCTCTCAATCTTGTGTGTTTCTATTTTATCATATATTATATCTTATTGTGAGACATCATTATAATATTGTCCTCTTTTATCATCTCTCTCATAGATCAATAATAATTTAACTAATTCATACCCAAATTATTTATTTCTATTTTATAATAGGTTTGTTAGGTAATTTTTCATATCATTTCCCCAAAACAAACATTCATCACCGGGGGCACATTCTGTATAGTATATTTTGTATTGTAATATAATAATATTTGTTATTGTATAGTTCACATATTTTTTAAATAATTAAGTCTGTGTAAATAGTTTAAGATCATAAACTCCTATTAAAATATACACTTCTCCTATTTGCTACCACTCCCCCCATATTTTGTATGATATACCATATCTTTAATAATATAATCTGTATCATCCTTATTTGTATTCAAACTCAAAATGATGACGTCAAAATTAAAAACAGCAAAAGAGTCGGGCTTGGGGAAAGCTACGAGGCAAAGTTTCAAAGGACATGACCGCCGAACAATTAGACAATAAAACAGCTTCCACATGAGCACAGGCTGGACCCCCCGTGTTTTATAGATAAAAAAAAGAGAGAGAGAGACCTCCGCCCGGGGTCAACTCAGCAGTGTCAGCTCGGGGTAGGAAATAGCGTGTATATATCTATGCAGGCCGCTTCTTGTTCTCTCTTCTTGCCTCGGTGTCGGGCGTTCAGGTTTGTGTCATGGCTTCCACCTCTGTTCCGTGGGCTGTTTCCAACCCGCTCGGTGCTAACATCTAGCCCTGCCTCTGCTTCTTGCTGCCCACGTGGGTGAAAAACCTCACCACTTTCGCCCCACGACTACGACTGCCAGTTTATTCACATGTCGGCTTTTTCAGGGTTACGACATAATATATGTCATAATTTGTACATAACTGGATGCAAACCCGACCCAATATGTATGCAATGTATGTTTTAAAAGATTTAATAAAGACAAGGCTTAAGAGATCTGGGAGAAAGATTGAGAGAAGGACTGACAAAGAGGAAGCAATCATTAGCAGAGTTTATTATCCCGGAACTCATAAAACTGAGTTCAAGAACCTAGCATTTCCTGGTCAGGTTAGGACAAGTCCAAAGAACAAAGAATTAGCAAAGACCAATCAGAGAGTAGAACATTAGCTAGGAACCTATAGCGAGATTACACGTCACGAACGACCAGCCAATGAGAAGCCAAAAGAGATTTCTTCTTAAATCGGGAACGCAGAATAGTTAGTTAGCCCCGGGATAGCACCGAGTCAGGACCGTGGCGCCATAGGAATCAGCTTGTAGCAAAAGCCCATCTCCTCAAACCTCAGATAAGTCAATTCTCAATTATGGAATAGATAGTCGATAGCCAACTCCTCAAGTCCTTTTCTCCCTAGATTGCTAGCCCTTTTCAACTCAACCAACCCCTGTGTTTTCGTTATTTTCCCCTGTATGCATAACTTGTCACTCAAACGACTGCGCCAACACCAATCAAATCAATTATCCACCAACTTCAAAAGATTTCGCACCGGTAATCCGACATATATATATGAAAAACAATAGAAAAAAAAGATAAGTGGGTCAGGTGTTGATATTAAAAATAAAGAAGGCATCTCCTGACCACGAGCACATGTGCTTTTTAGATTTTGCTCCACTAGATGGAGCTCTGCCATCTAAAAAGCACATGTGCTCGTGGTCAGGAGATGCCTTCTTTATTTTTAATATCAACACCTGACCCACTTATCTTTTATTTTTTTCCTATTGTTTTCTCATATATATATATTAGATAATAAAAAAGGCATATATTGGATTTAATAAAATATTTATTCTGCCAATATTTCGGCTGGCTGAACGCCAACCTTTATCGAGGCATTACATCTTCATCATTACATCATCAGATGTAATGCCTCGATAAAGGTTGGCGTTCAGCCAGCCGAAATATTGGCAAAATAAATATTTTATTAAATCCAATATATGCCTTTTTATTATCTAATGAATTAAATATGGATTGCTCTATTTTCAAAACAATATATATATATATATATATATATATGTGTGAAAAATAATAAAAATTGTGCGTTGGTATTAAAATCATAAAAGGCATATCCTGACCACGAGCACGTGAGCTTTTTAGATGGCAGAACGCCATCTAGTGGAACAGAAACATGTACACACACCCCTAGCAAAATATATAAATAATTTATATAATAAATTGCATGTTTTCTGGTAAATAAAACACTCTGTTTTTCATATATGCAATAACAATTGATTTATATTTTGTATATATTCAGATATGGGGCCTAATGTGAACTCAAGAATCCGACAACGGTCGGTAACCGAGTTCCTCTTCAAGTCCGGTGACATTTCAGCCACAACAATTCACTCAAAACTTCAGCCAATATATGGAAACGAAACATTGGATAGAAGAAATTTACAAAATGGGTTCAGCGCTTTCAGAAAGGTGATTTTGATATTCATGACAAAGAGAGGCCAGGTAAACCTTCAGCTGTCACAACAGACCAAATTTTGGCTATTGTTGAGGTAATTGTCAGGAATAACCGGACAATAACGACATATCAATTGATGAAAAAAACTTTCAATCTCTAAAGAAAGTGTTCTTAAACTACTTTCAGATCTTGGATATTGATATTTGTGCTCAAAATGGGCGCCAAAGCTTCTAACACGAGAATGATGTAAACTCGGAAAAACATTTTTTTTAGACCTTATCGATTCTTATCCAGATCCAGCTTCTGAGGCCTTTAAAGGAGTGATAACGTGTGATGAAACTTGGGTTTATCATTATTACTCTTCTTCAAAGCGTCAATATATGCAATGGACCCATAAAATGTCTCCAGTCAAGAAAAAACTAAGGCTTTCCCTTTCCAAAGACAAAATCACGATCACGGTCTTTTGGAAACTAGATGGGCTCATATCCATGGACATGCTTAAAAAAATACTCCCATCAACAAGGAAAGATATTTATAAATTGAAGGATTTAAAAGCAAGAAGGTTTCTTTTATACATAATCCAAACTTCTACTGCCCTTACTGCGATGAAAAAATTATATTAGGAGGGCTTGGCTCATCAGTGGTGAACCCTCCCAGCGGTTTCGCCAATTTAATCCACCAGACCGATTCTCAGAGCTCTAATACTGTATTGGACGATTCTTCTTATATACGCATAACTGAAGGGTGAAATCTCAGAAATGGGCTTCAAGAAAACTATGGACATAAGCTTATAGGACAGTAGAATTACATTCAAATATTTGCATCGAGCAATGCTCTTCCGCAAACAATAAAGACAAGGCCAGTAAGGCATAAATTAACACAAAGCAATAACGCGTCATATATACATATAAATTGAAAGGATTTAGAAGCACGAATATTTCTTTTATGCACAATACAAACTTCTACTGTCCTTACTGCGATGAAAAAATTATATTGGGAGGGCTTGGCCCTATATAATTTTTTCATCGCAGTAAGGGCAGTAGAAGTTTGTATTATGTATAAAAGAAACATTCGGGCTTTTAAATCCTTTCAATTTATATGTATAGATGGCGCGTTATTGCTTTGTGTTAAGGAAACATATTGTAAATCATTAGAAAATATAATAAAGAGCCATTCCAACAAAATGGCCGGGCCTAAAAGACTGTCAAATCAAATTTCATCAGGACAATGCAAGACCTCACACCGCGCAAAAGACATTGGCTCATATTTCCAGATATGGGTGGATTTTGATGCCTCACCCAGCTTAAAGTCCTGACCTGGCTCCTTTCGACTTCTACCTGATTGGTAAATTAAATAATTCTATTCGCGGTAAAATATTTGGAAATGATGGAATGGTACTCCATGAGGTTAGAGGGTGGTTCAGAAAGCAAGATTAGCATTTTATCAAGGTGCTTTTGTGAGTTGGAAAGAACGCTGGACCAAATGTGTAAAAAGGGAAGGTGGATATATTGAATGATACTGATATATAGCTAATAGTTTTAGGTATTAATATATACAAAGCTTACAATGATGTCCAATACTTTTAAACGTAGTAATGTAAATAGAAGTGACCTGAGAGAGTCCAAGTAGTATTAGACATTCCCCCCGTTACATTGTCGTGGAGCGAAAGCTTCTTATAAAACGCAAAGCGCCTATTTTGATGCATAATTATAAAACTCATTTAAAAATAATTGTATTTGTGTTTGCTTCCTATACCTTTCCTCATTATCCGAATGAAACTTTGAGATATGTAGAATTAGTCTCGAAAGCTGCCTATCATAGGTTAATTCCAGAATAAGCAAAGTAGCCCTAATTCATACTGTGGCGAAGTAATAATTTATATTTTATTATTTATTTCAATTCGATTATTCAATGAAAACAATTACCATAGATTATTACTATGAATTTTTAATATCATCATATATAGTCCTTAATTTGCTTGTTGAATATTCTCTAGCTGTATATATTATCTCTGCTCAGACAAGGGCCTCTCTGCCGACCATGAGGCAAGATCAATGTCTTGTCCAACTGCCAGAGCTAGAGCTGCAAAGCTCTAGTCCTCCCGCCCTCTTCCTGCCTCCTGACCTCCGCGGATCACCACCCTGCCCCCCCTGATCCTCCTCTACATCCCGGCTCTCCTGGCCTCACCCGGCGATGATCCCCTTGCCACCCATCCCCAGGCCCCTCCAACAGTGCAATGTATATAGTGCTTTGTATATATCCCTCTTTGGGGTTCAAAAATAATCCATCTTGGTTAGCAGACCCGTATAAATAAAGATATTTTCGTATATAGTATCTTTGGTTTTGTTTATAATTGTCGACTAGTCGTACTGACGTCATAAATAAATATTTTCACATCTTAAGATATTTCAAGACTCGATTCAAGACTCAATATTCTGGGGTCAGAAAAAATGATAATGGAATATATTTTCATAATCACACCTACCAATAAAAATAAACCATTTTAAAAACAATATTGGTTGGCAAACATTTGAGTATTTGCACAGAATGCTAGCAAAGCCAGTTCGTTCTAATTAGTACATAAAATAGAATATTATTAAGGGACTTGTACAGCCTACTCCACGCTGACGAGCGTTAACAGCGCGAAACGCGTTCGTGGATGACTTTTCTTGATTTATCAAGATATTGGGTTGGCCAAAAATCAGGGAACAGGCTAAATCAATGTTTAGTTGATTTTTGGTCCACCAGATGGCGTTCTGCCATCTGAAAAGCACATATGCTCTTGGTCAATATATTCTGGTTAGCAGCCCGGTAAATAAAGATATTTCCAATAAACGTAATTGGCTTTAAAAATAATTACATTGATTATTACTGGTATCCCTGCATATACCCGACATTTCTGCTTAGATAATCGGTATGAGGCTAAAAGGTTTTAATAAAGCTTTTCAATTTTTTTTAAAATTCGCTTTCTATGAATGCAAATACTGTAAAAAAGATACGCTTCAAATTCTTATAACCTTCATTCATAAGCTGAGGAATTTTTTAATTAAAACGAAAAACCTTAGCGCATGTATCATATGTAAATTCCTATGTTTTTTTTCATTCTTTTATTTATTTTGTATCTTTTTTCCCCTCGAATTTACCCTACAAATCTGTTTATGAGCTCAATTGTCTTAATTAGGTTTTCTTGTGTATACATTTCATAATAAATATTGATTGTGATTAGCTTTTACTTTTTTATCTTCATTTGCAGAGAATCCGTGGTAAATCCATGTATGATACATTTCTTTTCCTCCAATTTACCCAGACAAATCTATTTATTAGCTTAATTGTCTTAATTAATTTTTCCTGTTTAAAAATTTCATATTACCATTAATGTACTATTACTGTTTTTCCTGCATGTATTCTACATTTGTGCTTGGAGAATCTGAATAAGACAAAAAGGTCTTAATAAAGATTTTTGTTGTTGTGTTTGAAATATAATATTAACGATATTTATATTAAACTCAATTGTAAAAATATGATCTTCAGCCTTTCTAAATAATTTAATCGATATCCTAACATATTAATTAAGATTTTGCAACTATTTTGAAAATTGTAATCCATATTTAAATTTCAAAATAGTGTATGTGTGTGTAGTGTCAGTTCTATATATTGCCACGTGGAAAATTAGGAAAGACAAACTTCGGGATGATACAGCAATTTATTCAAGGCAAGAACAAACTATGAATGATAAACAAAAGATAAGCAATAAGGGAAAATTACAGAGTAAAAAAATATAAACATAAAAAATGATACTTTGTTATTAAATTAATAAATACTTTGTTATAATATACTGGGGTATATAATATTTTATTGAATACACATGCAGAAAAATGTCTTATTTTTTATTAAAAATATAATGTAGAGAGCAGTGTTTTTTTTATGTGATACTGGTAATTTAAAAATGTATAGTCACACTATATATTTACATGTGTTTGTAATTATATTACAAATTTTTATATTGTAGCGTAGAAATCAAGTCTTGGTAAATCTGAAGGTGTGAAAGTATTTATTGATGATGCCACGGCGACTAGTCGATAATTATTAACAAATCAACAAAACTATCTACAGCTAGAGAATATCGAGCAAGCAAGCTAGGTAACTAAATGATGATTTTAAAAATATTAATTAATAAAAAATCTGTTTCACATATTTTATTGAATAATTAAATTAAATTAAATAATAAAATATTTCTTCGCCACATAGCTTACTCCTATAAAGAGCATAGACCCGATGCTCAGAAGGAGACTTACATCCTCAGTCTCAAGGCTCAAGAACTGGTGATAGGTCCTGAGATCTCTTTGCGGGTCTGTGGTTGTTGTGTTCGTTCAGTGGGGATGTCTTCTTCCTGGAAGTTTGGCGAGTCATCTTCTGGGTCCTCTTCTAGGTGATCCTCCTGGTCCTCTGGTTTTAAATAAGGTTTCATCCTACAAATGTGAACTAAATCCTTTGTTTTACGACGACCTTGCTGGTTTTCGAATGTTTCAACTTCATAGGTCACATCGGATATTTTTCGGGTTACTTTATATGGGCCAAAGTAACGACTCATTAGTTTTTCCGAATATTCTACTTTACGCATAGGGATAAAGATCCATACGAGATCTCCAGGCTGGTAAATTATATTTATGTGATGGGCGTCATAGCGATGTTTATTGCTTTCTTGAGATCTCATGGAGTGGATACGTGCCCGTTTTCGTGCTTCTTCGGCTCCTGCCCCTAGAGCAGGGGTGGCGAACGTGCGGCCTTTTCTTGCCCAAGTTGTGGCTTTTTCATAAATTCAAAATTATAATTTTTGTTTCGCAGTTTCCAATTACTTTCATTATTTTATTGAAAATATCTAATAGAATGTCATATATTATATAATATACTAGCGGATGTACCCGGCTTCGCCCGGGTTTTACCCGAGTAAAGGTTTGTCTAACGAATCTCTCGATGAAGTGAACATTTTTTTCCCGGTCCCATGAAAAATACTCGATAAGTTGAATAAAATAAATATTAATTGGTTCCCTCGGTAATTGGAAGTTAAAGGAATTGTATCATTATTCTTGTCTCAAATAAATTGCCGTGTCATCCTGAATTTTGTCTTTCCTAATTTTCTACATCATTATAATATTTAGAGCAGATTGTTGAATTATAACAGATAAATTAGAGTATTTATCTTGATTATTTTTAGGCGAAAAGTTATTTCAAAATTTTTATTTGCTAGAAACCTTCCCAGTACTATACTAAATAACTTCCCAAAGTTTCATGGCGTTCCAATGAGTGGTTTGGTCAGGCATAAAGGACACACACACATACATTAATTATATATGATAATTTAAACCAACAATCCTATATTATATAATACTTATAACAAGATTGTGTTGTATATAGAAACATATCTATAAATAATTATACGCATAATTGACATGTGTCCTTGCATCACCATATGTAATGTACTGAGGATGAATAAATAAAACTATTTAAAACTGAGTTAAAAGCAAGATTGAGAGAATCACAAAGTAACTTCTAAAGATAGATTGGAAGCCGACAGACCGGTGCCAGTGTCGATTAACGACACGTGCAGTAAGGCAATACTTCCTGGTCCCCTTCCTGGTCCAAGGAGTTGTATAAATAAGACCCGGCTTAGCAACAGTGAGTCAGTTACAGTAGTCGTCACCACCAGCGCGTCGCCGTTTGTCACCAACTCATCGACCATGTAAAACAGTAAGAAATCTACTATCTCCATCTTGCTCTTGGCTCGACTTTTTATCTATTCAAGGAACTTTCCTTCTACAACTGTGTCGCTTCGTTTTTTGTGTGTGGACATTCCCAAGCTTTTCCACTCTGCCTCGACCACGACTGCCTGTACCCTGTGAGAACTGTTAAAGATCCTACAAGGTGCAGAGAGGTACTGGAAAACTCTCCACGCCCTGACTGTCCCTCGCGGTTACTACAGGTTTGACCCTCGGTTGCATCACCTTATTACAGAGAGTCGACGAGGTACTACAAGAGTCAACCAGAATTTCAACTTATTATTACATATATATATATATATATATATATGTCATAATATATGCTCTTCCAGAGAGAAGGCGGGTAAGGATCGGTCATTTAAGACATCAGCGACATTCCAAGGGGCGACTGGGGCCCCGTTTCTTGGAACCTCAGGACCAGTAGACAGTTGAGGATTGTGTGCGATACGCAGGCCGCCTGTCCCCCCATCTCTCTCTCTGGTTGTCTGCGATTCCTCTACCAAATTGTGGTGTGATTATTTCTCTTTCCCCACATTATAATTATATTGTCACATTGAAAGTCGACAGGATATAGTCGCATAAAAAGTGGACAGGATAAGACCTGGCCGGGAAGCAAATCCCTCATATACCAGAGTATGAAGAAAAAAGAAGCAACATCACGATGATCGGACAAACCCACAACCAAGTTCCACAAGACTCAACGACCTACTCTACTGTAGCCGCTTCTCTTCGAGCCCTCACCCTCTGTCTCGACCAACTTTTGAACCGTGATCCCGAAGAACTAATCACATACGACGGTGATAAACCTGCCGCACACTTCTCCCAGCACTAGATCTGCCCAAGAACGATCAGTGCGCCAGAGCAGGACACCTTCCATCATCATGGACAAGACTCCGCCATATCCCTGACACTACTGTGGCGGACAACACTGTCCCGTACAATATCAGCAGTAAGAACCCTCCCTCAATGAACTTAATGAATCTACTTGCGCCCTCAACCAGCATAACCTGTGAGTGTAATTGTTTCCACCCCTAGCATTTATTCTTTAAAGAAATCATTCCTTGTAGACTCTGAAGCCAATATTTACATAATTAGTTCAATTTGTGTGAATATGTAAAAATGTTTAATAGTTCCATTTATTCTTTCCACCCCTATAACAGTGATCTTATTAGCCATATGATATATAGCTATGTGAAACCCACTGGATTAGTAACCTTACCGTTCTAATTTAATATAATTGTCTTTTTATTGCGTGAAATATTTTTATTTCAAAGTCATTCCTTAAAATTTGCATTCTATCTATGCATACTTTACGATTTTTAATAATAACAATCAATTTTCATAATAGTGCTCATTCACAATAGGCCTCCAGCACCTAAACATTTGTATCCCTATTTTTATATGACCTTCTCTCCTACTTCCTACTTGTAAGCACGGCTCACGAAAAATAATTTCTTGCCCTAAACGACTCATAATCCACTCTGATATCTTAGACGTCGAAGAATTCCAACCACCACGTGAGCCTTGCTTACAACCAACCCTTAGTAACCTTATCAATCTTCCCCTGAATGTCCCACTCATCCTTACAACTTGTCAACCTTCTACCAGCTTATGCCCTTCATTTATGATAATATATTCCGTAGTTCCTCTCTAGCAAATCCACCGACCCACACCATCTAGCCACTGGTGTGTTCGTCACAGGATGCAGATTAACTAACTGCTAGATGTTTATCAACTCCTTTTTGTTCGCACTTGAACAATCTGCATCGAGCGGCAAAGTTCGCTCCTTCTTCTCGCGCCACACGTTCGCCACACGGACCCTGTCTTCATATCTATGTTTGTCCCTTGTCCAAACCAGCACGATATAACCTACTTCCGATATTTCCCACGGATGTACGTTAAACATCGTCGCTGATTTTGTCCGGTCCGTCATTATTTCGCGCAGACATGGGTTTTACGTTCAACCCATCGCGAAATCATCGCCTCGCACAAGCTCCCACAACGGTTCAAACACCTCGTGTCCGAGCAGCTTGTCACCTGTAAAGGACAACGCCGTCCTCGTCCAAATTTTTGGCACTGTGCGCGCATACCTTCCCCAATTAGTTAAAACTACTAAAGTCTCATAGTATCGAAATAATTAAGGTAGAAAGGCCCAAAGCAAGTTTCCCTTCGCTCTGTTCGCCTATATTCTACCTTTGCATCTCGAACTATTTTATCTTCGCAAATTAAATATAAGTCCATTCGACTTCCTCACCTACACACGGGACTTTTCGCCTCAGACTCACTACACAAGTAACGGCATAGATAAGGTAGAATAGCCCAAAGCAAGTTTCCCCTCGCTCTGTTCGCCAAAATTCTACCTTTGCATCTCGAACTATTTTATCTTCGCAAATTAAATATAAATCCATTCGACTTCCTCACCTACACACGGGACTTTTCTCCTCGGACTCACTACACAAGTAACGGCATAGATAAGGTAGAATAGCCCAAAGCAAGTTTCCCCTCGCTCTGTTCGCCAAAATTCTAACATTGTATGTAGTTCTATATTTACCTCAGTCCTGAGCTCACACAATTTCTAACTCAATCTCATTTCTCGTACTCTACACCTATAGCATAGAAAGCCCATGCCAAGTTTCCCCTTGCCATGTCCGCCTGAAAAATATCTTAAAGTGTAGAGTTCCCCAGTCTTAATGACCTTAAGATTTCCATCATGTGTATGTGACTCCCCTTCTCCTTGTTCACACCTCTCAATAGCATTTCCCTTATAATACATTAGATGTTATTGTATATAGCCTTTTATAACCTTGATATTATCAAAATTTCCCTTAAATATCAAAATCTCCGGTGTTGTAAAACTGCTTGTAAATATTATTTACTTGTGTACTATACAATATTTTATTTACATAAAGCTATGTCACCATAACCATAAATAATTTCAACTACGAAATTATTTTCTCTATTCCTGGCTTCACCAGCTTTAAGTATACTCAAACCATGTTCAGCCTTCTTCAACGGGGGTCATATGTCATAATATATGCTCTTCCAGAGAGAAGGCGGGTAAGGATCGGTCATTTGAGACATCAGCGACATTCCAAGGGGCGACTGGGGCCCCGTTTCTTGGAACCTCACGACCAGTAGACAGTTGAGGATTGTGTGCGATACGAACGGCCGGCCTCTCAGCGGCGAGTAGGCCGTCTGTCCCCCCATCTCTCTCTCTAGTTGTCTGGGATTCCTCTACCAAATTGTGGTGTGATTATTTCTCTTTCCCCACATTATTATTATATTGTCATATATATATATATATATATATATATATATATATATATATATATATATATATATATGTAGTATATTTTGAGTTAGATAGTTCACAACCTTCTTCTAATATTATTATTGTTTTAATGTCCATCCATACAGAGTTCAAAACAACCACTGACTCACCCGTGCAGGCAAGGTCACGCTCCGCTGCGTCACGTGGGAAAACATAAGTACATCTTCTCGTACATGTTCTCAATACATCCCCCTTTTTAAGATTTGAAATATATATATACATTACAAACTTTAAATGCATAATATAATTAATAATGAAGGCGATCCACGGGTTTAACAATTCGTCCACCCCGGGTTCTTATCTGGCCGTCTTCTGAGTCGTTAGAGGGATAATCCACAACTGGGGTCTTTTCATTTTCAACCAGGTCCTCTCCCGAAAAGGTCGTAGTCGATGGGTCGGCTGGATATTGCACTGTAACTTCTTTCCGTAGATGGAACCTGTTTCGACGTAAAGTCCCAACTGGAGTATCAACCATATATGACCTTGGTGTCGATGCTTTCTTCTTTACAATCCCCCAGGTTCGCATATCTGTAATCCAAACCGTGTCACCTTCGGATAGCCCCTCCATGTCCGTAGCTCCGCAGCGTCGATCATATCTGGATTTCATATCCTTTCTCCTTCTCCCCTCCTTTCTTTTCAGGGTCTGAGAGTCCACCAACTTTGGATTAAGATTCTCTGGTGCAATTGGCAAGGTCGTTCGGAGTTTACGTCCCATGAGAAGCTCAGCAGGGCTGTAACCGTTCTCCAAAGGGGTCGATCGATACTCCAGGAGTCCAAGCGATGGGTCTTGATTTTTCTTGAGGATCAACTTAGCAATTTTCACACCTGCTTCTGCCATCCCATTGCTCTGCGGGAATCGAGGACTTGAAGTGACATGTGTGAATCCGTACTGCCTTGCGAAATTTGCAAACTCACGAGCAGCTCCAAATTGCGTCCCATTATCGCTTACAACAGTTTCTGGTATTCCATGTCGGGAAAATATGGATTTGCAACTACGCACCACCACATTGGCTGTGAGCCGATCCAGCTGAACCACTTCAGGAAATCGAGAATAATAGTCAATGACGACTAGATACCACTTATTCTCGAACTTGAACAAATCCATTCCAATCTTTTGCCACGGTCGTATAGGAAAGTTGGTTGGTATCAAAGGTTCATGTTTTGAGACGGCTTCCTGGATACAGACACTGCACTTTCTGACCGTTTCCGCGATCTCCTCCGAAATTCCAGGCCACCATACCGTCTCACGTGCGCGAAGTCTTGTTTTTGTAATCCCGAAGTGCCCAGCGTGCAACTTATCTAGGATCTCCAGTTTCATACTTGCTGAAATAACAAGACGACAGCTACGCATCAGTAGTCCATTTTGAGCGCCGAGTTCATCCTTGACATGCCAATAAGAGAGCAGAGCCTGTGCCATCTTCTTCTTATCTGGCCAGCCGTGCTCAAGGTAATTGACTACTGCTTTCAGGGTCGTATCTTCTTGTTGAGCTTCAAAAATCTTCGTCAACATCTCGTCTTTGTCGGTTATACTCGAGAGAACTGCATTTATATGCGCTGAGGTTTGCCGTTCGTTTTCACCTCCCTCGGTTGTAAGAAGTGGTTGTCTGGATAATGCTTCGGCGTCGAGCAGCTCCTTTCCAGGGATGTCCAATCTTGTTTCGAGCTTTTCCATCAAAGGTATTGGCACCCGTCGAGGAGTATGCACAGCATATGGTTTTGCTCCAGGTTTCAATTTGATTTCGTAAGGGTTTCCGATCTGTCCCAGTCCTTCAAATACTTCAGGGAATTCCTTGATTGGGTTAATTCTGGTCGCAACCACTTCAATCCGCCTCGCCAGGTTCAAGAGCTCACATGCCCGGCGACTCAGAAGAGGTTCACTCAAACGACGAATGACATATATCTTCTCCTTGATTTCATAATTGCCATTTCGCAGCGTTGATATAAACATACCCACAGTCTGAAGTTCGGAAAATTCAGCAGCTCTAAGGTTGATATCACTTTTCACTAGTCGTTGCTGTCCCATTATCTTCTTGAAGAGACACAGAGGAACACATGTAACATCCGCCTGGGAGTCGAGCTTGAACTTCACCTGTTTCCCGTTCACTTGGATTTCTGCTGTCCATCGCCTCCTGCACTCGCCTTCATCATCATCGAGATTAGATGAATCCTCCACAGCTGAGACCTCCAGGAGAAAACCAATTTCCTCATCAAGTTCAGAAACTGCTTTGACTTCCGCAGTCTTCGCCTGCTTATCTGGACAGCAATTTGCAAAATGGCCAGCTTTTGAACATAGGTTACATCTTTGTCCTTCAGCACGGCAAGCCTGTCCTTCCCTGTGGGTGAAACCTCCGCATTTTGAACATCGTGATCTTGTTTTGGCTGACTTCTCCTTCTTCCTCGAAGGCTGCTGTTGTTGTTTCGGTGATTGGTTCTTCGAGTTGAACTTCACCTGATTGACCTTTTGGCTTGTTGAGGGACGCTGCAGGTCGACTTGCTGCTGTCGAACGGCTTCCTGCTGTCGAACCATTTTCACCGCCTTTTCCAAAGTCAGTTCGCTGTCCAACTGCATTCTTTCAGATGAAGCTTTGTCCCTCACTCCAACCATTATTCGGTCACGGATCAACTGCTCATGAAGACCCTCAAATTCGCAACTATCAGCCAATTTGTACAATGATATGATGAATTCGTCCACTGGCTCCCGATCCTCTTGGATTCTTGAATTAAATTTCTCACGTTCGTAGATAATATTCTTTCTGACACAGAAGTGGCTGTCGAACGCCTTGAGGACGGAATCAATTTTCGTTGCCTCTTCCTCCTTTTCGAACTTGAAGGTCCTGAATATATCATCCGCGCGGTCGCCCATCAAGTACATGAACAAATCGATCTTGTCCGCCTCCTCTTTCTTCTTCATTCCACTGACCACGAGGTATCGTTCGAATCTCTTCCTCCATTTGGGCCATTCGTTGGGAGTCGGAAAGTCGAAAGTTTCTGGAGGTTGAATCTGAGCCATGTTGAATTATCTTCCAAGGTACGCAAAAATCGATATTTTGCAATATACGGGTTCGTATTTTATCCAGTTATCGCTGCCACCATGTTTTAATGTCCATCCATACAGAGTTCAAAACAACCACTGACTCACCCGTGCAGGCAAGGTCACGCTTCGCTGCGTCACGTGGGAAAACATACGTACATCTTCTCGTACATGTTCTCAGCACAATTATAACCCCATATCTATATAAAAATATGTATCGACCTTGTAAAAATGGATGTAACAAATAAACCAAGAGGCAAAGGTAGACCAGACGGCGACAACGACCAACGGCGCCAGAAAGTGGCGTGATTACAGGAGCCAATCAGGACTCACCGCCATATGCGGGGTTCCAGTATAAAAGGGCCCAGAAAATGAGACAAAGAGTTGTTTTCAACGTGACGCCGTTATACGGTCGGTCGGATCTCTCATCCCTTCTTCTATCCGCGAGTAGGCTTAGGGCATCCGCGGCGCCCGTGGTCCGACTGCCTTCGTCCGTGGTCTATCTCTACCTCTTGGAGCTAGCATCTAGATCTGCCTCTGTCCCTTGCTGTCCCCGTGCGGGATTCTCATTACGCACCCACGACCACGACTGCCTAGTACATTCCACGTCGGCTTAGTCGGGGTTACTACAGAACCCGTTAAAGTCGACAGGATAACTGAGGACAGCAGCATGCAGAGGATGACGGAGGTCAGAGACGAATACTTCTCGGATGCCCTCACCAACATGCAGCCCCACTGCGAAAACCTAGCAAGCCGCCTAACAGACGCCATTCGGGGGAATAGCCGTGCCTCGTGCGGAGGAGGCCCTCATCTCTCCTTTCGACGGATCCTACGCAGCAAGCAACTTCATCCAGCAACTCGAGCGGACGAGCGAGGGACCGCAAGATGACGCCACCCTGCAAGCCCGGCTCCGCGCGCTACTCAAAGGTGAGCCCCTCTCCCTCTACAACGAACTGAATCTGGCCTCTCTGCCATACAGTCAGGCAAAACAAACTCTCATGGACCTCTACCCCGGAAAATCCGAGGTCACTTTCACCAAATTTTTAACTTTTAAATTAACTAGTCAGATCCAATTAGGAGACTTATACCGCCAAAAAATAACTATGGGATTACAACTGGGCCTAACCAATCCCATCATAGTGGAAGCATTAACGGAAGGCCTCCAGGCCAGTGATCAGCGCCTCATGAGGGCCATAGCCCCTAAAATCCTGACTGAATGGCACTCTACCATGACTAGAATAAAAGGGACCAATTCACTCCCTACTCCATCCGAACCGTTTCAAGGTGTTACCAACACCGGTGCCTTTCACCGTGATACCGGAACTCATTCTAGGGGAAAGAACTACAATCCTTTCTCAACAAACAATACTCCAAGATACCCTTCTGGTGCCAGGAGACCACCCTCACCATGCAAATACTGCCAAGGTGATCACTGGAACAGTGAATGTTCCATGAACAGGTGACCCTGCAGGCAACAGGCCTACCACGGCCAACCTACTGCGCATTATTTCCCACCGGAACAAAATGGCAACCACAACCTTCCCGTGCCAGCCTCCAGGTCTTCTCGCACCCCACAAGGCAACGAAACCCTCAATTTTCGTCCCTAAACTATCCAATATTCTATGTAAACCTAAATTTTTTAATAATATTTTTTGCCCGTTCCTCTTAGACACAGGAGCCTCTATTAACCTAATTAATTTAAATATTTTTAATCATCTTAGTAAAAGCCTATCTAATCCTTTAAAATTATATCCATGCCATATATTAATCAATTCCATATCTACTCAAATAAATTCGATAGGATATACATTTTTGACCACTACCATAGGAATAATTACAAAATCAATTAAATTTTATATAATAGATAATTTATTACCTTTTGGTATACTATCATTAAATTCCATTAGTCAATTTTGTTTGACCTTAAATTTATTTAATCATTCTATTTATCTATATGATGCTCCTTTGTCTAAGAAATGGTACCATATAACCTATGTAACCCCATGTAATGATGGAGAGAGTGACCACAACCCGCCCAATGTGGGTCAATTAAAAAACATGCTAAACTCACATTCTCCATTATTGCAAGGGGAAAATATACATCCTATACCATGTCCCATTACCTTGACCAAGACCTCTACCAATTGTGACAAAAATGCACCCAGCCAAACTTTAGCTCATTTTCCCCATTTATATTTATTACCCTCACTATATCCCTCTGAACATCAATGTAAAATTTTTAATGATTCTTGTAATTTATGTGTTAGGAATGATATCCCTTTAACTTTTATGAATATTATTAAGAATTACTCAAATATTTTTTCTACTAACAAATATAACATCCCAAAATTGAAAATTCCCCCTATCAATATTAGGACAAATTCAGATAAAATAATTGCACTCAGGCCGTATCGTACATCTCTTTCAGATCAACGTGAAATACAAGAACAAGTAGGGAAAATGCTAGAATATGATATTATAGAGCCTTCTTTCTCCCACTATTCATCCCCCGTTACTTTAGTTACCAAAAATGATAAGACAAAACGATTTTGCGTAGACTACCGCCGCCTGAATAAAATAATTTTCCCCGATGTTCACCCCCTTCCGCTCATAGAGAATATCTTAGATAAATTAGCCAACGCCAAAATTTACTCCAGCGCCGATTTTTCATCAGCATACTGGTCCATCGAAATAAGTCCCCCTGATAGAAATTTATTATCTTTTATCACGTTAGAGGATCAGTATAATTTCAAAAGATTACTATACGGGATTAAAATAGGACCCCAGGTGTATGAGCGAGCAGTCAGTCAGATATTGCAAAGAAATAGGTTAGGTTTTATAGCACATTATTTCGACGATTTCATTATCTTTTCAAATTCCATAGAAGAACATTTAGATCACTTACAGCAATTTTTTATATGTGTAATAGGGAAAATTTTAGGTTAAATTATAATAAGTGTGACTTTTTTAAAACTACAATAGAATTTTTAGGCTATACCATATCATCAGGCACATACACTCCATTAGAAAAAAAAATAGATGTAATTAATACCATTAAGGTCCCCACTAGCGGTAAATCCCTCCAATCATTCTTAGGCTCCATTAATGTATATGATAAATTTATAAAAGATCACGCCCGCATTAGGAACCCCCTCAATAATCTACTTAAGAAAGATACCCCATTGCCCTGGGATGCAGAATGCCAACATTCATTTGACACTCTAAAGGAATGTCTGACCACAAAACCGGTACTACACCTCTTTAAAGAAGGTTTACCCTGTCAGCAATTCTGTGATGCCTCACTTCAGGGAATAGCTGGCATCCTAAAACAACAACATCCAGACGACACCCTACACCCCGTGCAATATTACAGCAGAGCACTCCGACCCCACGAGAAAAATTACACCATCACAGAGTTGGAATGCCTTGCTGTGATATATAGTGTGGAAAAGTTCCGCATCTATCTCGCGGGTGTAAGGTTCACAATTTTTACCGACCACCATGCATTACAATGGTTAAAACCATAAAAAAACCCAATGGGTAGACTTTTTAGGTGGAGCTTAAAGATGTCTGCATACGAATACGATATAAAATATATAAAAGGTAAAACGCAGTACGAGGCAGACCTACTGTCCCGCAATCCTTTATGTGGTTTTCTCACCACCACCCATATAATAGAAAAACAACCCCAATTATATCCATCTACACTTATCAAAACGAATATAGATGGCCTCCATACAATCAAACGTAAAGGTATTGTCAAGATTATAGTTCCCCCTCCCTTACAACATACGCTAATTAATAAAGTACATTTAGAGTATAACCATCCTGGTGTATCCAAAATGATTAGGCTCATCTCCACACAGTATACTTGGTGTAGAATGACCAAATCTATAGTTAAGTATAATAGGTCCTGTCCCACATGCCAACTTATAAAGAAACCGAAAGGTCCATTAGATGGTAGATTAGAACGCCCCCCTATAGTTTTACAACCCTACGATATGTTATCTATAGACACTATTTCAGGTTTTTCTAAATACGGTAATTCTAAGTCATACTTACACGTAATTGTAGATCACCTAAGTCGGTATACATGGACCTTCCCCAGTAAGTCAACTAGTATAATCAAATATATTCAGTGCCTCAAAAAGGTATTGCAGTGTGGCCGCCCAAAACGCCTTCTTTCGGACCGGGCACCTGCATTTACTTCCCCAAAGTTCAGGAGATTCTTAATAAAGAACGGGATACAGCCTCTAATAACCACTGCAAATAACCCTCAAGCTAACGGATTATGCGAGCGTCTTAACGCGACACTCACCAGGAAGCTGAGGTTACTGAACTTAGAGAATCCAGGAACCTCCTGGACTAAGTTAATTAAGATAGTAACTAATAAATATAACGATACCCCCCATACGATAACTGGATTTCCCCCCGTATTTTTAATGTATAATATAATCCCCTCAGACTTAAATAACCACATAAACCCCTACCCCAATATAATAGAAAGTAGAAAACTAGCAATACAACGCACAAATGACAGGCACGACAAAGAGAAAATTAAATATGATAACAAACATAAGAACCCACACTTTGATACAGGAGATTTAGTATTGGTAAAGGCGTATCATCACCCAAATAGCGGTAAGTTAGTACCCTACTTTACAGGTCCATATAAAATTACGGAAATAATTTCTGATAATGTTGTACGTATAAATAGACCCAATAGGATTTCAGGTAATGATAGCGATACTGTACATGTAAATAAATTACAATATTATAATGAAGAGGTCCTCTATATTTCACCACCCAAATTAGAACCCCTAAAAATAAATAGAATAATAGATATTTTCTGACATTTAGATCCCAACTTGTTTAGTCCAATAGAAAAAGGTATAGCTCAACGATTTTCCGAACCATTTAATCACTTGTCCCCCCATCTATTCTCATAAAATTAGCGAAATCTAGGTCCTGAAAGTCTGTCGAACTCCTCGACGTAAATTAATCAATTAAATAATCATAGCATTCAACACCATTTCATGATTGCCTTTTCCTCCACCAATAATTTCTCTCCTTCAAATGTTATGACTATTTTTCTCTTTCTATTAGGCACACAACTGATTACTTAAGACTAACCCTCGGAATTGTTTGGACTGAAATAGCGCAATTCCGAGAATATAACTCATACACACACTATATATATAAAAACAAAGAAACATTATGTAATCATTTTTATTATTCCAGTTAGCTTCTCTTTCTTAAATTATGATAATATATTCCCCAATAATTTCACAAAACCTATTCTCTTTATATGCCCCTACACCAACCCCTTGGTTCTGAATTACTTAAGCACCGATCCTCCTTCACATATCCTGATCTATTGATAAAAGTATTCGCAATATTAACTCGATTAGAAAAACATTTGGTACACAGGCGCCACTGAGTGGCAAACAATACATGTCACATAAATAGCTATTATATTACCGTCCTCCCAAAAACAAAACACAGCGCTCACCACCGCGGTGTTCAGTTTGATTATATAGGCTGCACGAGCTCGACTTTCTCGCGCCACTTTGGCGCCTGCCCGTTAGATTGTCGCCTGTTCAAACATTCATTTTTATTTCGCACTTTTCTACATTGTTCACATCAATTTTAATTCCTCTCGTATATCCCATATTCCATTAACACATTTCGCATGATCATAACACATTTATTTATACACTAGTTAATTAATTAATTCTTTTATAACCTACCTTTTCCCAATGAATTCACACCCAGGATTTCAATATTACAGATTAAATTTAATATCCTTCTAACAGATGAACCTGCCAGATTAAAACGGATAGGAAAATTATATAAAATCCCTTTTATAACAAATCTTATTTTTATAATGTTATAGGATAGTTTATCGTTTTGTCAACCCCGTTTAATAATTAGGTCCCCATCATCTCTAAAATCGATCCTGTACATGAGAGCAAAGGAGACGCCATCTTGGCCTCCTAAAAGGACAATTAAATCCCCAAAATGGCGTCCATCGCCACGAAAATATTCCAATCTTCATCCCAACGACAACCAGCTCAAGGACACACTGAACTCCCCCCTAGTTTTTTTTACTTCGTCTCTCCTTCCCTACTTCTAAAAGGGTGCAATGACCTTTGTATCCACCATTGGCAGATATATTCCTTCCTACTTCAACACTCTTGCCTGTCAATCATTCAATTATAGGGCTTTTGGGTACAATTTAATACAAACATACACTACATTACCGGCTTTCTTGTTAGGAATCGAAAAGGTTTTAACATTTCTTTTTCTTTTTTTTTGGTCAAATTTGTCGCCTCTCATTTCCCCTTATGTAACGTAATGTTACATGGAGAAAAGACCTGTTAAGTTAATATTTTAAATGATGTTCCCCAAACGTAACAAGCCGACGTTTGGGTAGGCTCACCTAAATTTTTGCAGACCAACTGCATAAAACGCCCTGCAATCTTTTTAGCGCCTAAGACATGCACTACATACTACACGTACCTGAAGTCCTATCTTCCACTACAATGACATCATTTTAGGGATCAAGATCGCTCCCCGTCTGGTCTCACAAAATATAATCGGGAAGATCTGGCAAAGACCAACTTCTCAGACCGGACCAAAGCGACATAGGGCCACATTGCCTCCCAGTAGGCCAAACTAGAAAGACATCAGTAATCTTGCACCTACACCTAGACATTGTGTGTAAATATGTTCCCTTTTTTCAGGAACGAATATTGTTGTTTTTCTTTTAACCTTTCTCTCATTTATATGTAAATAGACTTACAGTTTTACTAGATTTGTGGCGTTGGACTTTTTTTTAACTTACAGATGTAGATAAAACATTTCAATATTAATCGATAATATCATTTTGTTTATTAACCATCAACAATAATGCCATCAACTACCAATCAACCCTTTATATATTATTACCTTTAATATTTTTATTTTCTTTTTTTTTATCATGTTCAGACTTAGAATTTTACAACTTCAACTATTTTAGGCACCATTTTAAAAAACCTACACCTAACAATATTTATAATATTTCTTAAACAGATAGAACATTTATCATTTTATTTTTTTAAATAGATTTTCAAAATGCTATTTTTGACGCTTCCCTTACAACCTCTAACTCTATCCCATGAACCTTTCCTCCCAACTTTTTACATCCATCAAGAGATTATTGTTCGTCAGCCATTTTTTGATTAAACTAACTAGAAAACCCTTCCTCGCTCTATCATTCCCAATAGTGAGCTCAGGAGACCCAGTTAGATTTTTTTTCTCTCATCGTCCGGCTCATCATTTTTTCATTTTTCAACTTTTTCTTTTCACCACACAAGTCGGACACAATCAAAATTGACAGCAATAAATCTCTTACATCCACCTCTCCTTTTCCGCATCCTTCAAACCTCCAACTACCTTCCAAGGGATTCCAGTTCGCCGAACATTATTTTTTTTCATTGATTAATCCGACTGGAACAATCCTTCCTCGCTATACCATTCCCAATAGTGAGTTCAGGATATCCAGCGCGATCTTTTTATTTTCTTTTTCTCATCGCCCGACTCATCATTTCAATTCACCATTTTTTCAAATTTTCACAATTCAACCGGGCACAATCATTATGGACAACAGGGATCCCTCTTACCTCTACCTCTCCCTTTTACATCCATCAATTTTCCCACCTCTTTTCACTGTCTGAGCTAATGATGCAGACGGAATATCTTAGGCCTTCTGTTAATGAAAACAATGCCTCACTTAAACAAGTTCGCATTGCATTGCAGAATGCTTGGGATATTACTTTGCAGAAACATGCTCAGATACCCCCTTTCCCTTTTTCAACCTTAGCGTCACATTATACGTTCAGTCAATAAACTAACTTCATTTTTTTTCCTCTCATATTTTATGCAATAAGATATTATTTTCCTTGTACGATTCATTTTACTATATTTACCATTTTGTATTATATACTTTCTCTTAATCTTTTATCATTCATTTTCTGCGTTTTTATTTTTATAACCTTGATTTTTATTTCATTGATACACCCCCATTATAACATTTTTCTCTTTTTAACTTGTAGCTTAATAATAATTTTAACTAATTTGTATACAAATTATTTATTTTATTTTTTTAATAATAGGTTTGTTAGGTCATCATTCATTACATGTCATTCCCCCAACCAAACCTTCATCACCGAGGGCACATTCTGTAGTATAGTTTGAGTTATATAGTTCACAACCTTCTTCTAATATTTATTATAACCCCATATCTATATAAAAATATGTATCGACCTTGTAAAAATGGATTTAACAAATAAACAAAGAGGCAAAGGTAGACCAGACGGCGACAACGACCAACGGCGCCAGAAGGTGGCGTGATTACAGGAGCCAATCAGGACTCACCGCCAAATGCGGGGGTCCAGTATAAAAGGGCCCAGAAGATGAGACAAAGAGTTGTTTTCAGAGTGACGCCGTTATACAGTCGATCGGATCTCTCATCCCTTCTTCTATCCGCGAGTAGGCTTAGGACATCCGCGGCGCCCGTGGTCCGACTGCCTTCGTCCATGGTCTATCTTTAACTCTTGGAGCTACCATCTAGACCTGCCTCTGTCCCTTGCTGTCCCCGTGCGGGAATCCCATCACGCACCCACGACCACGACTGCCCAGTACATTCCACGTCGGCTTAGTCGGGGTTACTACATATGTATATTATATTTAAAAAAAAAGATAAGATTTCTGTTGTTTTGGATCATATTGATGATTATGCTATGGTGGTGCAGTCATGGCTAAAATCTTGTGAAAGTAAAATAATAAAAATAGTAAAGATTAGAAATTGCTTTAATTGAGCTAAGAAATATAAAACATAATTGGATAAAAGTATTGCCTGGCTTAAGGCGTAAGAATAAAAAAAAAGCTTATTTACATAATGTACAAAAGTTTTGGGTCGGCCAACGGGGAACAACAACAATGAGTATTTATAGAGAAAGCGTGACCTCTGGCGGTCGATTTATACAGAGTATTTATATCTATGAAATTATAATTTTCAATAAAATATTTTAATATAACATTTCAAATAATATCTTAATATAACATTTTAAATAATATCTTTATATAACATTTTAAATAATATCTTTATATAACATTTCGAAATAAAATATTTTAATTTAACATTTTAAATAATATTTGGGGGGGAGAAGTCTGACCACACCTCCCTGCGGTCCCCCCTGCACCCTTGGAATATTCGACCAAATTCTGGTTCGTTTCCAAGGTGACTAACGTGGCAACGGCACCCATTTTCCAATGAAGAGCATTGGACACGACAACAACAACAACAAATAATATTTAAATATAACATTTCCCCCCTGTGAAAAGAATAATATGGGTAGAGAAAAATGTGAAAAAATATATAGTTAAACAAAAGTAAAATGATTGATTGAAAGAAAAGGTGAGGTGATAGTCACTTATCATATTGGTTTTTGGATGGTAACCAATAGACAGGAAAGAACAAAATGATAGAAATGTAAATGATGACAATTATTGGTAGAGAGTGATGCATGATTATCAAAAGGTGAGAAAGAAAGGGGTGATATTCCATTATCATATTGGTTTTTAGATGGTAACCAATATAGACAGGAAATAGCAAAGTGATACATAGTGTGAATGATTATGAATATTGTTGGTAAA
Organism: Cordylochernes scorpioides; assembly: GCA_030710605.1. Classification (NCBI taxonomy): domain Eukaryota; kingdom Metazoa; phylum Arthropoda; class Arachnida; order Pseudoscorpiones; family Chernetidae; genus Cordylochernes; species Cordylochernes scorpioides. Next base: position 43,107,246 of record CP092869.1, on the reverse strand, counting down.
AAGTGAACAAAAATGTGATAATCCATAATCATATTGGTTTGTTGTTAACCAATAGATATGAAATTACAAAGTGTGAATGATAATAACAAAAATATGGTAAAGAGTAAAAATGTGATATTCCATAATCATATTGGTTTGTTATTAACCAATAGATTGGAAATAGACAATAAAAATGCACATATATAATATTTAAAATGAGGAAGGAAAAATAAAATGCATGAATTATTAAAATGTATATGAATGAAAAATATATGATATGATAGCATTGAAAAACATTGGATGATTTTAAGAAAAAAAAAAGGAATCTGTGAAAAAGCAATAAAAGGCAAGGGTAACATTAGGTAAAAAAGGCAAAGGTAAAAACAAGGAATGACATGTAAAGATAAATGAATTAATGGTAAGAATAAAGAATGATCATTTAAAAAAAGAATTAAGTTGGATATAAAAATGAGTTAAAATTTACATATGTTGGTTTCGCTAAATATACATATTAGTTAGGTACGCTTTGGGATATTTATATAAGAAATAAGTGATGGGGTAAAAATGCAAATTTTGAAAATAAAACATTGTGAAATGAGATTAAATAAGAAAATAACATATCAAAAGTTAGGTAATTTTAAATATAAATGTGAAACTATAAGGTATAGTGGTTATTAACGAAAATATATATAGTGGCAATATGATTTTTAAAAATGCCAAAGATAGCTTAGTAAAAGATTGAAGATGTGGGAAATAGGTAATGTTATTTTGCTGTTGTCCTCCCGGCCGACCGTTTTACATATGGTGTCTTAAAAACTAATATGATGCTAAAGGTTTAACTTAATTACAAAGGTTTAAATTATTTGAAAATGTTTTAAAAGTAAAATACGTGATGGGAGATATATTATAGAAACAAATTTAAGAAAGAAAAATAAGATTCAAAAGGATTAAAAGGTGTAGTGAAAATCAAAGGTCAAAACAGTTATGGCAAAATTGATATTTGAGATTGATTTACATAAAATGGAATATGACTATAATTAAATAAGCATTGTGATTGGATACGAAAACTAAAATAGCAGGGAATGGTAGTTGGAAGACAGATTTAAAATACCTTGGAATGGATTCTGGCTGAAGTTGGCTGTAGATGGAGATGGCTGGTGTTGGTCGGAAGGTGTGATGGCTGGTGAATTCCAATCTCGGATGGCGTCAACTGGAGATGGCTTGTCTTGTAGATGGTCATTGTTGAATGTATAAGATTATTGTCGATTGTAGAGAACTATTGTCGATCGTAGAGGGATATGGTTGAAATAGACTATGTTTGCTTGAATTGGGCTATTGTTGATTGTAGAAAACCTGCATATTAGTTTTGCCTTTGTTCACAAGTTTCAGATATCCTGTCGGCTAATATTATATTTAAAAAAAGATATGATTTCTGTTGTTTTGGATCATATTGATGATTATGCTATGGTGGTGCAGTCATGGCTAGAATCTTGTGAAATTAAAATAATAAAAATAGTAAAGATTAGAAATTGCTTTAATTGAGCTAAGAAATATAAAACATAATTGGATAAAAGTATTGCCTGGCTAAAGGCGTAAGAATAAAAAAAAAAGCTTATTTACATAATGTACAAAAGTTTTGGGTCGGTCAACGGGGAACAACAACAATGAGTATTTATAGAGAAAGCGTGACCTCCGGCGGTCGATTTATACAGAGTACTTATATCTATGAAATTATAATTTTAAATAAAATATTGTAATATAACATTTTAAATAATATCTTAATATAACATTTTGAATAATATCTTTATATAACATTTTAAATAATATCTTTATATAACATTTCGAAATAAAATGTAAGTATTTAAATTTCTAAAAGTAATTCAAGTGTCGTGCTAAAAATGAAATACATAACTATACCACTATATCGGCAGCGCCGATTTGCGGTCAACACTAGTACTAAAACTAAACGTAACGTCCAAGTAACGTCGAGGCAACGTAAATGCCGGTGTGTAACTGTATCAACTTTACTAAATGGTTGTTTATTTTTTAAATAAGGTAAGTTGTAAAATAATACATATTGCAAACATCGAACAATGTTTTCTATTGTATTGTAGTAAAATAAGGGTAAATTAATTTTAAATTTTAATAATCATTGCATAATTTAAAAATATTTATCAGTTGAACAATTATTAATATAATTAATTTTCTGTGAAAGTAAACTTATGTAAAAAAAATGTGGATTTTGATTTCAGTCCATTTCTCCCGTATTTTCAAAATACAATTTTATGTGCGGCATGGTCTTTTTATGTGTAAATTTTCATATATCTTTTAATTTTAGAATCATGTCTAAAGAACAAAATATGACTCTAAAGGACGAGAATCGATTATTTAATGAAGAATGGGAATTGCAATACTTCTTAATTATTTCCAAAAATAAAATGGTTTGTTTGTTATGTAGTACAGTTATAACTACATTTAAAAAGTATAATGCTAATCAACATTACATGACTCATTCGAATCATAAATATGCAATTCTTGAAGGAGAAGCACGTAAAACTATATTACAACAACTTAAAAATGAAAAGCTTCACCGGCAACAAACTTTCAATAAGTTCTTTCAACAAAATAATAATGCCACGGAAGCAACATACAAAGTAGCGTGCATTCTTGGAAAACGGGGTGTTGTGTTTTAACTTTAAAAGCACACAAAAATATAATAAACTTGAATTTGTTTATTCAAGTCTCAAAAAACAAAGCTTTACATATAGAACAAATAATAATTAAGAAGAAGAAAGAAACATTTTAGGAAAAGGCAAAAACAAAACAAAAGTACTTGTCAAAAAGAAACTTTTAAAATCACAGATTAATATCTTCAACACTTCCCCTTAATCAGATTTAAAATGTCCCTCATACCCAGTAGATATCTCAGCATTTGGAAACGCGGCTTAGGGAGCCCTTTGGTCATAATGTCAGCAACTTGATCTTTCCCAGAAATATGTTCTACATTGAAAATACCTTCTTGATACTTTTCTCTCACAAAATAGTGTCTTACTTCTATATGTTTGTTTATCTTATGATATTCAGGATTTTTGATCAATTTAATTGTACTTGCATTATCAACTTTTATAATTGGTTGTTCCTTTAGTGGAGAAATTTCACTGAAAAGTCTATTTAACCAAATGACTTCCTTTGCTGTATTGCTTGCTGCCACGAGTTCGGCCTCAGTTGTTGACAAAGATACTGATCTTTGTTTTTGGCTAGGCCAAGAAATAGCACCACCAGCCAGTTTACACACAACTCCACTGGTAGATCTTCTAGTTTCTGGGTCTCCAGCAAAATCTGCATCACCGAAATATTTCAAAACTCCTACTTTATGACCCTTTTGGTACATAATTCCATATTCAGTTGTTCCTACAAGCTATTTGAAGATTCGTTTAACTGCTTCCCAGTCATATTTTGTTGGTGCTGCAAGTTTTTGAGAAACTTTATTCAGTGCAAAAGTGATATCGGGTCTTGTTAAGCAGCTCAGATGCATCAAACTACCAATCGCTTCACGAAAGGGAACATTTTCTAGAATCTCTGCTTCCCCAGGAACAGTAGAATTATCAGTTGGTGTTCCCACTTTATTCGCTTGAGACATATTGAATTTCTCAAGAATTATTTTTATATATGCCTTTTGATTTATAAAGATTGACCCATCCTGTTGCCGCTCTATCTCAATACCCAAAAAGTAATTTAATGGTTCACTTGTGATCTTAAATGAAAACATTAGTTCATCAAGAAATTCTTTGATTTCCTGTTCATTTGTACCAGCAATGATTCCATCATCAACATATATGGCAATAATGAGTAGATGATCATTTGTTTTTCTGAAGAATAAACAGGGGTCAGCTGTACTTTCCTTCAGACATCTTTCTTTCATGAAGTTGACTATTTTCTGATTCCAGCATCTTGGTGACTGTTTAAGTCCATAGTGACTTTTCTTCAATTTCGATACAAGATCTGTTCCATTGTTGAATCCTTCAGGCTGTTTGATATAAATTTGATCTCCATATAGAAAGGCTGTCTTTATGTCAAACTGTACCAATTTTAAGTCTTCATTAGCAGCAATTGCTAAAAGAGTTCTTATGGTGTCATGTCTTGCCACAGTACTAAATGTTTCTTCATAATCTATACCCCTCTTTTGTACAAACCCTTTTGCCACCAGTCTTGCCTTATATATTGTAATCTCTCCTTTAGAATTCAATTTTGTCTTAATACCCATTTACAATCAATTGGTTTTTGGCCAGGTGGTAATGTTGTACATTCGTATACATCATTTTCTGTTAAAGAATTCATTTCTCCATTCATTGCTTTGTGTTGGTCCTGTTCTATTCAAAACATATGTAGCAATGTTAACTGCCTCTGCCCAAAGCTTTAGGCTCATTTTTTGGCATATATCATTGAACGAGCTGCTTCTATTAAAGTCCTTTTTTCCCTTTCCGCTGAACCATTCTGTTGTGGAGTATATGGCATTGTGATCCTATGATTAATACCATACTTGTCTGTAATTTTTGAGGTTTCTTTATTTACAAACTCCTTTCCTCCATCTGTGAGAATTTCTTTCACTATATGTCCAGTAGTCTTTGTTTCCAAGAGAAATTGTTCTAGCTTTTCAATGACTTGTGACTTTTCTTTTAGGAAATACACTGATCGGTATTTTGTAAAATCATCTTTGAAACACACAAAGTATCCCATCCCTCCTTTCGAAACCTCCTGCATAGGGCCACATACATCTACATGAATTAAGTTTCTAGGTTGGGTAGAAGCATATTGTTCTCTTGATCCAAAACTCAGTCTATGTTGTTTGCCATAAATGCATGCTCGCAAGGATCATTGTCCATGACTGCATCTATTCCTTGTTCTTTGAGCCAATTTTGAACATGCCTTTTATTTTGATGTCCAAATCTTTCATGCCATAGTTGTAGCATATTGACATTTTGGGTTTTGGCTAAATTGACTTCTGCAGCATTTTCAGGTTTGATACTTGTCATTAACATACCATACAAGCCTCCTGGTAGTCGTTTCCCTTCTACAATAACTTCTCTAGTTGTTGTCTTAAAAAGTTTACAACCTTTTTTATCCATTTTAATTTCAAACCCTTTATCCAATGTGGACTGTAATGACATCACATTACGACTGAAATTGGTAACATACCATACATCAGTTAGGTAGTGAGTTTACCATTTACACAAGTTTCAATTGTTATAGTTCCACTTCCATGAGCTATCAATTTTTCATTACTTCCAACTTTAACAGTCTGTTGGGTAGGAAAATCCTTATAAGAAGTATAAAAATTTGCATTTCTTGTAATGTGGTTAGTAGCTCCTGAGTCACCAATCCAAATGTCTTCATCTTGTTCATTGAATCTTTCACTGATTAAACTTTCACTCAATTTTGAATTAAGTTTTAATTTAGTTTCATCCTTTTCTTTATCCTTTAGTTTCTTCTGTTTTGCATACCTACAATCTTTTGCCAAGTGTCCTTTTCTATGACAAAAGTAACTTTCTCTTGTTTCTCTTGTTTTCTGAAAATTTTCATTACTTTTGGTAACTTTTCCTTTCGTATTTTGCATATTTTCATATGCATTTGCCATTAGTGCTGTCGAACTTGATGCGCTGCATTCATCTCGCTGTTGAATTCTTATTTCGAGTAACCGAAGCCTTTGTGTGAGATTTTCTACAGAACGTTCTTCTTTAGACACTGATTCCCAAACACTTTCAAAATCAAAATATTCATCAGGCAAGGTGTTTATGATTCTGCACATCAGCATGGATTCTGGCAATTTCAAATTTTCTTGTTTAGTAAGTTCATTTTGCATATCATTCCATAAACTTTCTAATTTTGAAATGTGCTTTGAAATATCATCTGTAGGATCGTTCTTAAAATTAAAAATTGATTATAGAGCATGTCTAATCTTTGACCAGAGCTTTGCTCATAGACACTTAACAATTTGTCCCACATAACTTTAGCACTTGAGCAGGGAATGATTAGTTGACTTACATCAGGCATCACACTTGTTGTAAATAACAATTGGGATATTGCATCTTCACTTTCCCATTTTACATATGCCTCTTTTTCTTCATTTGTTTATTGTTTTATTGGCTTCTATATGTTCCATCAACAACGCCTATTACTTTGTTTATTGTTAAAAGCAATTATATATTTTTCTTATAATCTGGCCAGTTTATTAATCCTTCCAATTTGGGAATATTCATACCCATTTTAATATTATCCATTTCAGCCATTACTAATATAAATTTTAACGTGATAAACAAAATAGAATTCTTTTTAGGCTTACCGTTGCTTCGTTTTTGTTATATTTCGCAGTAAATGCGTGGTTGGGTCCATAACCTGTTGTGTTTCAACTTTAAAAACTTTAAAAGCACACAAAAAATATAATAAACTTGAATTTGTTTATTCAAGTATCAAAAAACAAAGCTTTGCATATAGAACAAATAATAATGAAGAAGAAGAAAGAAACATTTTAGGAAAAGGCAAAAACAAAACAAAAGTACTGGTCAAAAAGAAACATTTAAAATCACAGATTAATATCTTCAACATAATCTTTTAAGTGTTTTAGGAATTGAAATATTAGATATATAATGACAAAATAATTCTGAAACAACAAAAATATATTGAAAAACTTTTATTAAAATATAATATGTTAGATTGTAAAACTGTTCATACACCCCTTGATGTATATACTGATTTGGAAAATTTTAATAATTCAAAGGTAATTGATAAAAAGAAATATCAGGAAATTATTGGATCTTTAGTTTACCTTGCTACTAAAACTAGGCCTGACATTTCATATTCTACTTCAATATTAAGCAGATTTAGTCAGGATCCAAGAGAAATCCATTTAAATGCAGCAAATAAAATTATAAGATATCTTAAAGGAACAAAATACCTTGGATTAGTTTACTCTAAGGGAGAAAATATTTTAAATGGCTATAGTGATGCATCATGGAAATGTGGTAGAGGAACACAAAAATCAACAAGTGGTATGACTTTTTATTTTGGAAATAATTTAATAAGCTGGCAAGCAAAAACAATTCCTACAGTATGTTCATCTACATGTGAAAGTGAACTTTTTTCTCTTGTGCAATGTTTAAAAAGAGGCATATATTTACAATACCTTATTGAAGAACTTACTAGTGTAAAATATAAAATTAATTTGTTTTGTGATAACCAATCAACAATATGTATTTGTAAATCAGGAATGACAAATGATAAATCAAATCATATGATTAGAAATATTTCATTTTTACATTCTAATTTGAATCAGGTTGTATATAACTTAAATTTTGTGCCCACTAATGAAAATGCTTCAGATATTTTTACTAAGGCCTTAACAAGGGAAAAACATTATATGTTTATAAAATTTTTAAATATGGAAAGATATATATAGCTTTATTAAAAATGTGTGTACATAAATCCACTAGTTATATTTAAAAAAAAAATGTTTTTTGATATATGTTTTCACTCTATGTAAAATGTGGCATAAAAACAAATGATGACAATTATTCCGCCTTCTACAGAAGGCATAAAAACAAAAGCTTGTATATAAGTGAAAGCATGGGGAGGTAACGCCATCTATGTTTGATTTTTTAAATTGTTTATATTTCTGAAGAAAAATTGAGATTGAATTAAAGGGGGGATTTGTTAGGAATATT